>JAEVFF010000302.1:785792-798839 GCA_018901945.1 Pugionium dolabratum
CTATAGGCTTTTACTCATGGAGCACCAATGATCTGTTTATAATGATCATTTTAATAGACAATCAACTTTACATGTCCGCACTAAATCGTCTCTAACTTTTGATTTAGAGTTCGGAATGACACGAATCCAACGCCCATGTTAAGCTACCTCAATTTTCAATATTGTGACAGCATGTTGAGACTTAAAGAGCTACGACAAAGCCTCCAATTAAACCAATGTATCCCAAACTGTGTGATGCCATGTATTATTCTTCATTTATAAGCTTTTCCTCAAGGAACACAATTGATTAGTTTAGAATGATCATTTTTACTGGCCGATCACTTGATATGTCCATACTAAATCGTCCGTAACGTTTGATTTAGAGTTCAGAATGACACAAATTAAACGCCCACATTAAGCTAGCTCAATTTTCAATATTGTCTTAACATTTGAGATTAAAAGAACTACGACAAAGCCTCCAAGTAATCCAATCTATCCCAAAATGCGTGATACCATGCATTATGCTTCATTTATAAGACTTTACTCAATGAGCACCACTGATCAGTTTAGCTAGCTGATTAACATGAGATGTCCGCACTAAATCTTCTTTAACTATTGATTTAGAGCTAAAAAGGACATGACTCCAACGCCAACATTAATCTAGCTCAAATTTCCATATTGTGACAATTTTGACACTGAAGAGCTACTACAAAGCCTCCAAGTAATCCGATGTATCCCAAATTGCGTAATACCATGCATTATTCCTCATTTATTAGCCTTTACTCAAGGATCACCAATGATCAGTTTAGAATGATCATTTTAACTGGCAGATCATTTGACATATTCGCACTAAATTGTTTGTAAGTTTTGATTTAGAGTTTTGAGTGACACGAATCTAACGCCCATGTTAAACTACCTCAATTTTCAATATTGTGACAACATTTTGACACTTAAAGAGCTACGAAAAAGCCTCCAATTAAACCAATGTACCCCAAACTGCGTGATGCCATGTATTATTCCTCATTTATAAGCCTTTACTCAGGGCGCACAATTGATTAGTTTAGAATGATCATTTTAACTGGCCGATCACTTGACATGTCTGCTATTAATCGTCTGTAACTTTTAATTTAGAGTTCACAATGACACGAATCCAACACCCACGTTAAACTAGCTCAATTTTCAAACATTTGAGACTGAAAGAGCAATGACAAAGCAACCAAGCAATTTAATGTATCCCAGATTGCGTGATGCCATGCATTATGCTTCGTTTATTAGCGTTTACGCAAGTAGCACCAATGATCAGTTTAGAACGATCATTTTAACTAACTGATCAAGTTGAGATGTACGCACTTAATCGTCCTGAACTTTTGATTTAGAGCTCAAAATGACATGAATCCAATGGCAACGTTAAGCTATCTTAATTTTCCATATTGTCACAATTTTGAGACTGAAAAAGCTACTACAAAGCCTCCAAATAATCTAATGTATACCAAACTTCGCGATGCCATGCATTATGGTTATCTATAGGCTTTTACTCATGGAGCACAAATGATCTGTTTATAATGATCAGTTTAATAGACAATCAACTTTACATGTCCGCACTAAATCGTCCCTAACTTTTGATTTAGAGTTCGGAATGACACGAATCCAATGCCCATGTTAAGCTACCTCAGTTTTGAATATTGTGACAACATTTTGAGACTTAAAGGGCTACGACAAAGCCTCCAATTAAACCAATGTATCCCAAACTGTGTGATGCCATGTATTATTCTTCATTTATAAGCTTTTCCTCAAGGAACACAATTGATTAGTTTAGAATGATCATTTTTACTGGCCGATCACTTGATATGTCCATACTAAATCGTCCGTAACGTTTGATTTAGAGTTCAGAATGACACAAATCAAACGCCCACATTAAGCTAGCTCAATTTTCAATATTGTCTTAACATTTGAGATTAAAAGAACTACGACAAAGCCTCCAAGTAATCCAATCTATCCCAAAATGCGTGATACCATGCATTATGCTTCATTTATAGGACTTTACTCAATGAGCACCACTGATCAGTTTAGCTAGCTGATTAACATGAGATGTCCGCACTAAATCATCTTTAACTATTGATTTAGAGCTAAAAAGGACATGACTCCAACGCCAACATTAATCTAGCTCAATTTTCCATATTGTGACAATTTTGACACTGAAGAGCTACTACAAAGCCTCCAAGTAATCCGATGTATCCCAAATTGCGTAATACCATGCATTATTCTTCATTTATTAGCCTTTACTCAAGGATCACCAGTGATCAGTTTAGAATGATCATTTTAACTGGCAGATCATTTGACATATTCGCACTAAATCGTTTGTAAGTTTTGATTTAGAGTTTTGAGTGACACGAATCTAACGCCCATGTTAAACTACCTCAATTTTCAATATTGTGACAACATTTTGACACTTAAAGAGCTACGAAAAAGCCTCCAATTAAACCAATGTACCCCAAACTGCGTGATGTCATGTATTTTTCCTCATTTATAAGCCTTTACTCAGGGCGCACAATTGATTAGTTTAGAATGATCATTTTAACTGGCCGATCACTTGACATGTCTGCTATTAATCGTCTGTAACTTTTAATTTAGAGTTCACAATGACACGAATCCAACACCCACGTTAAACTAGCTCAATTTTCAAACATTTGAGACTGAAAGAGCAATGACAAAGCCACCAAGCAATTTAATGTATCCCAGATTGCGTGATGCCATGCATTATGCTTCGTTTATTAGCGTTTACGCAAGTAGCACCAATGATCAGTTTAGAACGATCATTTGAACTAACTGATCAAGTTGAGATGTACGCACTTAATCGTCCTGAGCTTTTGATTTAGAGCTCAAAATGACATGAATCCAATGGCAACGTTAAGCTATCTTAATTTTCCATATTGTGACAATTTTGAGACTGAAAAAGCTACTACAAAGCCTCCAAGTAATCTAATGTATACCAAACTTCGCGATGCCATGCATTATGCTTATCTATAGGCTTTTACTCATGGAGCACCAATGATCTGTATATAATGATCATTTTAATAGACAATCAACTTTACATGTCCGCACTAAATCGTCTCTAACTTTTGATTTAGAGTTCGGAATGACACGAATCCAACGCCCATGTTAAGCTACCTCAATTTTCAATATTGTGACAGCATTTTGAGACTTAAAGAGCTACGACAAAGCCTCCAATTAAACCAATGTATCCCAAACTGTGTGATGCCATGTATTATTCTTCACTTATAAGCCTTTCCTCAAGGAACACAATTGATTAGTTTAGAATGATCATTTTTACTGGCCGATCACTTGATATGTCCATACTAAATCGTCCGTAATGTTTGATTTAGAGTTCAGAATGACACAAATCAAACGCCCACATTAAGCTAGCTCAATTTTCAATATTGTCTTAACATTTGAGATTAAAAGAACTACGACAAAGCCTCCAAGTAATCCAATCTATCCCAAAATGCGTGATACCATGCATTATGCTTTATTTATAAGCCTTTACTCAATGAGCACAACTGATCAGTTTAGCTAGCTGATTAACATGAGATGTCTGCACTAAATCATCTTTAACTATTGATTTAGAGCTAAAAATGACTTGACTCCAACGCCAACATTAATCTAGCTCAATTTTCCATATTGTGACAATTTTGACACTGAAGAGCTACTACAAAGCCTCCAAGTAATCCGATGTATCCCAAATTGCGTAATACCATGCATTATTCTTCATTTATTAGCCTTTACTCAAGGATCACCAATGATCAGTTTAGAATGATCATTTTAACTGGCAGATCATTTGACATATTCGCACTAAATCGTTTGTAAGTTTTGATTTAGAGTTTTGAGTGACACGAATCTAACGCCCATGTTAAACTACCTCAATTTTCAATATTGTCACAACATTTTGACACTTAAAGAGCTACGAAAAAGCCTCCAATTAAACCAATGTATCCCAAACTGCGTGATGCCATGTATTATTCCTCATTTATAAGCCTTTACTCAGGGCGCACAATTGATTAGTTTAGAATGATCATTTTAACTGGCCGATCACTTGACATGTCTGCTATTAATCGTCTGTAACTTTTAATTTAGAGTTCACAATGACACGAATCCAACACCCACGTTAAACTAGCTCAATTTTCAAACATTTGAGACTGAAAGAGCAATGACAAAGCCACCAAGCAATTTAATGTATCCCAGATTGTGTGATGCCATGCATTATGCTTCGTTTATTAGCGTTTACGCAAGTAGCACCAATGATCAGTTTAGAACGATCATTTGAACTAACTGATCAAGTTGAGATGTACGCACTTAATCGTCCTGAGCTTTTGATTTAGAGCTCAAAATGACATGAATCCAATGGCAACGTTAAGCTATCTTAATTTTCCATATTGTGACAATTTTGAGACTGAAAAAGCTACTACAAAGCCTCCAAGTAATCTAATGTATACCAAACTTCGCGATGCCATGCATTATGCTTATCTATAGGCTTTTACTCATGGAGCACCAATGATCTGTTTATAATGATCATTTTAATAGACAATCAACCTTACATGTCCGCACTACATCGTCTCTAACTTTTGATTTAGAGTTCGGAATGACACGAATCCAACGCCCATGTTAAGCTACCTCAATTTTCAATATTGTGACAGCATTTTGAGACTTAAAGAGCTACGACAAAGCCTCCAATTAAACCAATGTATCCCAAACTGTGTGATGCCATGTATTATTCTTCATTTATAAGCCTTTCCTCAAGGAACACAATTGATTAGTTTAGAATGATCATTTTTACTGGCCGATCACTTGATATGTCCATACTAAATCGTCCGTAACGTTTGATTTAGAGTTCAGAATGACACAAAACAAACGCCCACATTAAGCTAGCTCAATTTTCAATATTGTCTTAACATTTGAGATTAAAAGAACTACGACAAAGCCTCCACGTAATCCAATCTATCCCAAAATGCGTGATACCATGCATTATGCTTCATTTATAAGCCTTTACTCAATGAGCACCACTGATCGGTTTAGCTAGCTGATTAACATGAGATGTCCGCACTAAATCATCTTTAACTATTGATTTATAGCTCAAAATGACATGACTCCAACGCCAACATTAATCTAGCTCAATTTTCCATATTGTGACAATTTTGACACTGAAGAGCTACTACAAAGCCTCCAAGTAATCCGATGTATCCCAAATTGCGTAATACAATGCATTATTCTTCATTTTTTTTACACCAATCCAATGTCTACGTTAAGCTAGCTCAATTTTCTATATTGTGACAATATTTGAGACTGAAAGAGCTATGACAAACCCTCCAAGTAATCCAATGTGTCCCGAATTGCGTGATTTCATCCATTATGCTTCATTTATAAGTGTTTATGCAAGGAGCACCAATGATCAGTTAAGAGTGATCATTTTAACTGGCCGATCACTTTACATATCTGCACTAAATCGTCTATAATTTTTAATTTAGAGTTCAGAATGACACTAAATCCAATGCCCACGTTAAACTAGCTCAGTTTTCTATTTTGTGACAACATTTGAGAGTGAAAGAGCTACGACCAAGCCTCCAAGTAATCCAATGTATCCCAAATTGTGTCATGCCAATCATTATGCTTCATTTATAAGATTTTACTCAAAGAGCACCAACGATCAAATTAGAATGATCATTTTTGACTAAACGATATACTTCACATGTCCAGACTAAATCATCTGTAACTTTTGATTCAGAGTTCAGAATGACACCAATCCATCGTGCACGTTAAGCTAGCTCAATTTTTCAATATTTTGAAAAGATTTGAGACTGAAAGAGCTATGAAAAAGCCTCAAAGTAATCAAATGTATCCCAGCGTGATGGCATGCATAATGCTTCATTTATAAGCTTTTTTCATGGAGTACCATTGATCAATTTAGGATGATGATTTTAATGGACAATCAACTTGACATGTACCCACTAAATCTTGTATAACTTTTGATTTAAAAATTAGAATGACACGAATCCAACGCCCACGTTAAGTTATCTCAATTTTCTATATTGTGACAACATTTGAGACTGAAAGAAATACGACAAAGCTTCCAAGTAATCCAATGTATCCCAAACTGCACGATGCCATGCATTATTCTTTATTTATAAGCCTGTACTCAAGGAGCACCAATGATCAATTTAGAATGGTCATTTTAACTAGATGATCAACTTGACATATCCGCACTAAATTGTCCGTAACTTTTGATTTAGAGTTCAGAATGACAAGAATCCAACGAACACGTTAAGCTAGCTCAACTTTTAATACTATGAAAGCATTTGAGACTGAAAGAGCTATGATCATGCCTCCAAGTAATCCAATGTATCTCTGCGTGATACCATGCATTATGCTTCATTTATAAGCCTTAACTCAAGGAGCACCAATGATCAATTTAGAATGATGATTTTAATGGACGATCAACTTGACATGTCCGCACTAAATCGTTTGTAACTTTTGATTTAGAGTTTAGAATGACACGAATCCAACGCCCACATTAAGCTAGCTCAAATTTCTATATTGTGACAACATTTGACACTGAAAGAACTACGAAAAACTCTCCAAGTAGTCAAATGTATCCCAAAATGTGTGATGCCATGCAATATTCTTCATTTATAACCCTTTACTCAACAAGCACTAATGATCAGTTTAGAATGATCATTTTAATTGGCCGATCACTTGACATGTCCGCACCAAATCGTCCGTAATTTTTGATTCAATGTTCAGACTTACACGAATTCAACGCCCATGTTAAGGTAACTCAATTTTCAATATTGTGACAACATTTGAGACTGAAAGTGATATGACAAAGCCTCCAAATAATATAATGTATCCCGAACTGCGCGATGCTATGCAGTACGCTTCATTTATAAGCCTTTACTCAAAAGGCAACAATGATCAGTTTATAATGAACATTTTAATTTGCTGATCAACTTGAGATGTCCACACTAAATCATGTTCAACTTTTGATTTAGAGCTCAAAATGACATGAGTCCAACACCAACATTAAGCTAGCTCAACTTTCCATATTTTGAAAATTTTAAGATAAAAAAGAGTTTATAAAGCCTCCAAGTAATCCAATGTAACCCAAACTGCGAGATGACATGCATTATGCTTCATTTATAAGCATTTACTCAAGGAGCACCAATGATCAGTTTAGAATGATCATTTTAATGGACAATCAATTTAACATGTCCGCACTAAATCGTCTGTAACTTTTGATTTAGAGTTAAGAATGACACGAATCCAATGCCCACGTTAAGTTAGCTCAATTTCAAAATTGTGACAACATTTGAGAATGAAAGAGCTATGACAAAGCCTCCATGTAATCAAATGTATCCCGAATTTTGTGATGCCATGCATTATGCTTCATTTATAAGCCTTTACTTAAGGAGCACCAATGATCAATTTAGAATGATCATTTTACCTGGCTGATCACTTGACATGTCCGCAATTAATCGTCCGTAACTTTCAATTTAGAGTTCACAATGACATGAATCCAACACCCACGTTAAGCTAGCTCAATTTTCAATATTGTGACAACATTTCAGTCTGAAAGAGCTTTGACAAAACCTCTCAGTAATCCAATGTATCCAAATATACGCGATGCCATGCATTATTCCTCAATTATAAGCCTTTACTCAAGGAGCACCAATGATCAGTTTAGAATACTCACTTTAACTGGCCGATCACTTGACATACCCGCATTAAATCGTGTGTAACTTTTGATTTAGAGTTCAGAATAACATGAATCCAATGCCCACGTTAAGCTAGCTCAATTTTAAATATTCTGACAACATTTGAGAGTGAAAGAGCTACGAGAAAGCCTCCAAGTAATACAATGTATTCCAAACTGCGTGATGCCATGCATTATACTTAATTTATAAGCCTTTACTCAAGGAGCACCAGTGATCAGTTTAGAATGAATCACTTTGACTGGCCGATCACTTGACATATCCGCACTAAACTGTCCATTACTTTTGACTTATAGTTCATAATGACACGAATCCAACACCCACGTTAAGCTAGCTCAATTTTCAATATTGTGACAACATTTGAGACTGAAAGAGCTATGACAAAGCCACCAAGTAATTCAATGTATCCCAAATTGCGTGATGCCTTGCATTATGCTTCGTTTATAACCCTTTACTCATGTAGCACCAATGATCAGTTTAGAACGATCATTTTAACTAACTGATCAAGTTGAGATGTCCGCACTTAATCGTCCTCAACTTTTGATTTAGAGCTCAAAATGACATGAATCCAATGCCAACGTTAAGCTATCTTAATTTTCCATATTGTGACAATTTTGAGACTGAAAGAGCTACTACAGAGCATCTAAGTAATCTAATGTATCCCAAACTTCGCGATGTGATGCATTATGCTTCACTTATAGGCCTTTACTCATGGAGCACAAATTATCTGATATAATGATCATTTTAATAGATGATCAACTTGACATGTCCGCACTAAATCATCTATAACGTTTGATTTAGAGTTCTGACTGACACAAATCCAACGCCTATGTTAAGCTACCTCAATTTTCAATATTGTGACAACATTTTGAGACTTAAAGAGCTACGACAAAGCCTCCAATTAAACCAATGTATCCCAAACTGCGTGATGCCACGTATTATTCTTCATTTATAAGCCTTTACTCAAGGAACACAATTGATTAGTTTAGAATGATCATTTTTTCTGGACGATCACTTGATATGTCCATACTAAATTGTCCTTAACATTTGATATAGAGTTCAGAATGACACAAATCAAACACCCGCGTTAATCTAGCTGGCTAAATGTTCTATATTGCGACAACATTTGAGACTGAAAGAGCTATTACAAAGCATCCAATTAATCCAATGTATCCCAAACTGCGTGGGGCCATGCGTTATGCTTCATTTATAAGCCTTTATTCAATGAGGATCAATTATCAGTTTAGAATGATCATTTTAACTAACTGATCAACTTGAGATATCCGCACTGAATGGTCTTTAAGTTATTATTTAGAGTTCAAAATGACATGAATCCACCGCCCATGTTAAGCTCGCTCAATTTCCCATATTGGGACAACATTCGAGACTGAAAGAGCTAGTACAAAACCTCCATGTAATCCAATGTATTCCAAATTGCGCTCCATTGGTGCTCCTTGACTATAGGCCTGTAAATGAAGCAGAATGCATGGCATCATGTAGTTTAGGATACACTGGATTACTTGGATGCTTTGTCGTAGCTCTTTCAGTCTCAAATATTGTCACAATAAAGAAAATTGAGCTAGCTTAACGTGGGTGTTGGATTCGTGTTATTATGAACTCAAAATCAAATGTTACGGATGATTTTTTGTGACACATCAAGTTTATCGGCTTGTTAAATTAATCATTATAAAATGCTCATTGAGCAAAGGTTTACAAATGAAGCATAATACATGGCATCACGAAGTTTGTGATAGATTGGATTACTTGGAGGCTTTGTCGTAGCTATTTCGGTCCTAAATATGACATAATATTGAAAATTGAAATAGCTTAACTTGGGCGTTTGATTCGTGCCATTTTAAATTCTAAATAAAGTTATGGACGATTAAATGCGGATATATCAATTTGATCGGCCAGTGAAAGTGATCATTAGTGCTCCTTAAGTAAAGGCTTATAAATGAAGCATAATGCATGACATCACACAGTTTAGATTAGATTGCATTACTTAAAGGTTTTGTGGTAGCTGTATCAATCTCAAATGTTGTCACAATAAAAAATTGAGCTAGCTTAACGTGGGTGTTGGATTCGTGTCATTTCGAACTCTAAATCAAATGTTACGGACGATTTAGTGCAGACATGTCAAGTTGATCGACCTGTTAAAATGATCATTCTAAATTGATCATTGGGGTTCCTTGAGTAAAAGCCTATAAATAAAGCACCATGCATGGTGTCACGTAGTTTGGGATATATTGCATTACTTGGAGGGTTTGTCAAAGCTCTTTCAGTCTCAAATGTTATCACAATATAGAAAATTGAAATAGGTTAATGTGGGCGTTGGATTCATGTCATTTTGAACTCTAAATCAAAAGTTACGTATGATTTAGTGCGGAAATGTCAAGTTGATCGGCCAGTTAAAGTGATAATTCTAAACTGATCATTCTAAGCTGATCATTAGTACTCCTTGAGTAAAGGCTTATAAATAAAGTATAATGCATGGTATCACGCAGTTTAGGTTAGATTGGATTACTTGAAGGATTTGTGGTAGCTGTTTCAATCTCAATGTTCTTACAATATAAAAAATTGTGCTAGCTTAACGTGGGCGTTAGATTCTTGTCATTTTGAACTCTAAATAAAAAGTTACGGACGATTAAGTGCGGACATGTGAAGTTGCCAGTTCAAATTATCATTCTAAACTGATCATTGGTTCTCCTTGACTAAAGGCTTATAAATAAAGCATAATGCATGGCATCACGTAGTTTGGGATACAATGGATTACTTGGAGGCTTTATCAAAGCTCTTTCAGTCTCAAATGTTGTCACAAAAAAGTAGCTACCTTAATGTTGAGTAAATTTCAAAATTGTGACAACATTTGAGAATGAAAGAGCTATGACAAAGCCTCCATGTAATCAAATGTATCCCGAATTTCGTGATGCCATGCATTATGCTTCATTTATAAGCCTTTACTTAAGGAGCACCAATGATCAATTTAGAATGATCATTTTACCTGGCTGATCACTTGACATGTCCGCAATTAATCGTCCGTAACTTTCAATTTAGAGTTCACAATGACATGAATCCAACACCCACGTTAAGCTAGCTCAATTTTCAATATTGTGACAACATTTCAGTCTGAAAGAGCTTTGACAAAACCTCTCAGTAATCCAATGTATCCAAATATACGCGATGCCATGCATTATTCCTCAATTATAAGCCTTTACTCAAGGAGCACCAATGATCAGTTTAGAATACTCACTTTAACTGGCCGATCACTTGACATACCCGCATTAAATCGTGTGTAACTTTTGATTTAGAGTTCAGAATAACATGAATCCAATGCCCACGTTAAGCTAGCTCAATTTTAAATATTCTGACAACATTTGAGAGTGAAAGAGCTACGAGAAAGCCTCCAAGTAATACAATGTATTCCAAACTGCGTGATGCCATGCATTATACTTAATTTATAAGCCTTTACTCAAGGAGCACCAGTGATCAGTTTAGAATGAATCACTTTGACTGGCCGATCACTTGACATATCCGCACTAAACTGTCCATTACTTTTGACTTATAGTTCATAATGACACGAATCCAACACCCACGTTAAGCTAGCTCAATTTTCAATATTGTGACAACATTTGAGACTGAAAGAGCTATGACAAAGCCACCAAGTAATTCAATGTATCCCAAATTGCGTGATGCCTTGCATTATGCTTCGTTTATAACCCTTTACTCATGTAGCACCAATGATCAGTTTAGAACGATCATTTTAACTAACTGATCAAGTTGAGATGTCCGCACTTAATCGTCCTCAACTTTTGATTTAGAGCTCAAAATGACATGAATCCAATGCCAACGTTAAGCTATCTTAATTTTCCATATTGTGACAATTTTGAGACTGAAAGAGCTACTACAGAGCATCTAAGTAATCTAATGTATCCCAAACTTCGCGATGTGATGCATTATGCTTCACTTATAGGCCTTTACTCATGGAGCACAAATTATCTGATATAATGATCATTTTAATAGATGATCAACTTGACATGTCCGCACTAAATCATCTATAACGTTTGATTTAGAGTTCTGACTGACACAAATCCAACGCCTATGTTAAGCTACCTCAATTTTCAATATTGTGACAACATTTTGAGACTTAAAGAGCTACGACAAAGCCTCCAATTAAACCAATGTATCCCAAACTGCGTGATGCCACGTATTATTCTTCATTTATAAGCCTTTACTCAAGGAACACAATTGATTAGTTTAGAATGATCATTTTTTCTGGACGATCACTTGATATGTCCATACTAAATTGTCCTTAACATTTGATATAGAGTTCAGAATGACACAAATCAAACACCCGCGTTAATCTAGCTGGCTAAATGTTCTATATTGCGACAACATTTGAGACTGAAAGAGCTATTACAAAGCATCCAATTAATCCAATGTATCCCAAACTGCGTGGGGCCATGCGTTATGCTTCATTTATAAGCCTTTATTCAATGAGGATCAATTATCAGTTTAGAATGATCATTTTAACTAACTGATCAACTTGAGATATCCGCACTGAATGGTCTTTAAGTTATTATTTAGAGTTCAAAATGACATGAATCCACCGCCCATGTTAAGCTCGCTCAATTTCCCATATTGGGACAACATTCGAGACTGAAAGAGCTAGTACAAAACCTCCATGTAATCCAATGTATTCCAAATTGCGCTCCATTGGTGCTCCTTGACTATAGGCCTGTAAATGAAGCAGAATGCATGGCATCATGTAGTTTAGGATACACTGGATTACTTGGATGCTTTGTCGTAGCTCTTTCAGTCTCAAATATTGTCACAATAAAGAAAATTGAGCTAGCTTAACGTGGGTGTTGGATTCGTGTTATTATGAACTCAAAATCAAATGTTACGGATGATTTTTTGTGACACATCAAGTTTATCGGCTTGTTAAATTAATCATTATAAAATGCTCATTGAGCAAAGGTTTACAAATGAAGCATAATACATGGCATCACGAAGTTTGTGATAGATTGGATTACTTGGAGGCTTTGTCGTAGCTATTTCGGTCCTAAATATGACATAATATTGAAAATTGAAATAGCTTAACTTGGGCGTTTGATTCGTGCCATTTTAAATTCTAAATAAAGTTATGGACGATTAAATGCGGATATATCAATTTGATCGGCCAGTGAAAGTGATCATTAGTGCTCCTTAAGTAAAGGCTTATAAATGAAGCATAATGCATGACATCACACAGTTTAGATTAGATTGCATTACTTAAAGGTTTTGTGGTAGCTGTATCAATCTCAAATGT
>JAEVFF010000302.1:800092-843106 GCA_018901945.1 Pugionium dolabratum
CGGTCCCCTTGGTGATGCCAGCAACTCCGGGATCAACTTGGCTGGTCCTGAAGGCATTCCGTCCAGTACCTCGCACAGTCCAGCCGGTACAGCCGATCCAGCCGAGTGCACGAGCAATTCAACTTCCACACAAAGGAAACTCGGACCAGATAAGCTACCAGCTTCAGGACATGCATCTAGAGGAAGTATCCACACCAGTAGTGCCACCAGGAGCAATGACAAGAAGCAGATCAAGGGCACTCTTCCACAAATTCAGCTTATGGGTGGACAAGCTCCTAGAGGAAGGTCAGCTAAGGACAATGCGCCAGAAGAGCAAAGTAGAGTCCAAAGGCTCTCAACAACACAAGGGACATCAGAGACTTGGGCTTTAGTGGCAAGAGAGGTCAGGGCCCAAAGATTTTTAACCCTACTCCAAGTCGAAGACTAGGAGCAAGGCGCGTGCATGCCACAAGGACGGCCACCTTCCATTTCTTGGCCATGAGGTAAGTTAAGGTAAGTTTCAATTCGAATATATGCCTCTTTCTGTTTTGCAGGGTAGGATCTAGAATATTTACATTTATTGAGTCAAAGACATTTTAGGAATAGGTCCTTTTTCGATTATACACTTTTGTATCATTTCCTTTGTGCACTTTTGTAAGTTTTCCTTTTCTTATTTGGGTCGACCCTAGAAGGTCAAGCTGTCGAGCATATTAATAAGGCTCCTTCCAGCATTGTAGTTCGACAACCTTTTTGATATTAATAAAGATAGAACTTTTTCCCCAACAAGTTATTCTCTCAAGAGACTTGTGCCCTTAGAACCTAGTTGAGACCAGCCCTCCTAGCTCTAAGTTTGTGACTTATCACGAGGTTCATCACCCCTCGTGTGGTTCACTTCACCTTTCCATCGAACACCAACCCAAAAACCCCTATCCAAGAAGTCTAAGGTCGAGTTTCTCACCTAATCTTCTACAAACAGCCCACGCGCATCCAAGCCTTGAATCGAGGCTTGTATCACTTTGTCGTAGCTATTTCGGTCTAAAATTTTTTCACAACATAGAAATTGTGCTAGGTTAACGTGGGCGTGGGATTCGTGTCATTCTGAACTCTACATCAAAAGTTACGAATGATTTAGTGCGGACAAGTCAATTTTATCGACTCGTTAAATTCATCATTGTAAATATATCATTGGTGCTCATTGAGAAAAAGTCAATTTTATCGGCTCGTTAAAGGCCTCAAGTAATCCAATGTATCCCAAACAGCGTGATGCCATGCATTATGCTTCATATATAAGCCTTTACTCAAGTTGCACCAATAATCAATTTCGAATGATCATATTAACTGGCCGATCAACTTGACATGTCCTCACTCAATCGTTCGTAACTTTTGATTTAGCATTCAGAATGACACGAGTCCAACGCCCACGTTAAGCTAGCACAATTTTCCATATTGTGACAAAATATAAGCCCAAAATAGCTATGACAAAACCTCCAAGCAATCCAATCTATCCCAAAATGCCGTAACTTTTGATTTAGAGTTCAGAACGACACAAATCCAACGCCCACGTTAAGCTAGCACAATTTTCTATATTGTCAAAAAATTTTAGACCGAAATAGCTACAAAAAAGCCTCCAACTAATCGAATCCATCCCAAACTGCGTGATGCCATGCATTATGCTTCATTACTAAACCTTTGCTCAATGTCACCAATGATCAGTTTAGAATGATCATTTTAACTAGCTGATCAACTTGACATGTCCCCACTAAATCGTCGTTAACTTTTGCCCCAGATCTCAAAACGACATGAACCCAAAACGACACTAAATCGTAAGCTAGCCACAATTTTCGATATTGTTACAACATTATCTACCATAAAGCCTTCAAGTAATCCAATGTATCCCAAACTGCTTGATGCCATGCATTATGCTTCATTTATAAGCCATTACTCAAGGAGTACCAATGATCATTTTAACTCGCCGATCAACTTGACATGTCCACACTCAATCGTCCGTCACTTGTGATTTAGAGTTCAGAATGAAACGAATGCAACGCCCACATTAAGCTAGCTCAATTTTCTAATTGTGAAAAAATTTAAGACCGAATTAGCTACGACAAAGCCTCCAAGAAATCCTAACTATTCCAAACTGCGTGATGCCATGCATTATGCTTCATTTGTAAACTTTTGCTTAATGAGCACCAATGATCAGTTTAGAATGATCATTTTAACTAGGTGATCAACTTGACCTGTCCGTACAAAATTGTCTTTAACTTTTGATCCAGAGCTCAAAACGACATGAATCCAATGCCCACATGAATCCAACGCCCACGTTTAGCTAGCCAAAAGTTTCTATATTGTGACAATATTTGAGACTGCAAGATCTACCATAAAGCCTTCAAGTAATACAATGTATCCCAAACTGCGTGATGCCATGCATTATGCTTAATTTATAAGCCTTTACTCAAGGAGCATTAGTGATCAGTTTCAAAAGATCATTTTGATTAGCCGATTAACTTGTCCATAGTAAATCATCTTTAACTTGTCCATACTAAATCGTAGTTAATCCAATCTATCCCAAACTGCATGATGCCATGCATTATGCTTCAATTGTAAACCTTTTCTCAATGAGCACTAATGATAAGTTTAGAATAATCAATTTAACGAGCCGATAAAGTTGACATGTCTGCACTAAATCGTCTGTAACATGTTCACACTAAATCATCTGTAACTTTTGATTTAGAGTTCAGAATGACACGAACCCAACACCAACGTTAAGCTAGCACAATTTTCTATATTGTGAAAAAGAATTAGACCGAAATAGCTATGACAAAGCCTCCAAGTAATCCAATCTATCCCAAACTGTGTGATGCCATGCATTATGCTTCATTTGTAAACCATTTCTCAATCAGCACCAATGGATAGTTTAGAATTATCAATTTAAGTAGCTGCTAAACTTGACATGTCCGCACTAAATCTTCTGAAACTTTGGATTTTGAGTACTGAATGACACGAATCCAACGCCCACATTAAACTACCTAAATTGATAATTTAATGTGACAACATTTGAGACTAAAAGAGCTATGACAAAGCCTCCAAGTAATCCAATGTATCCCTAACTATGTGATGCCATGCATTATACTTCATTTATAAGCCTTTACTAAAGGAGGATCAATGATCAGTTTAGAACGATCAATTTAACTAGCTGGTAAACTTTTCAAGTCTGCAGTAAACTGTCCGTACCTTTTGATTTAGAGATAAGATTGAAACGAATCCAACACCCACGTTAAGCTACCCCAATTTTTTATTTTGTGACAACATTTGAGACTGAAACAGCTATCACAAAGCCTTCAAGTAATCCAATCTATCCTAAATCTCGTGATGCCATGCATTAGGCTTCATTTAAGCTTTACTCAAAGAGCCCTAATGATCAGTTTAAAATTATCAGTTTAGAAAGATCACTTTAACAGGCTGATCAGCATGACATGTCTGCCCTAAATCGTCCATAACTTCTGATTTAGAGTTTAGAATGACACGAATCCAACGCCCACATTAAGTGAGCTCAATTTTCTATATTGTGACAAAATTTAAGACCAAAATAGCTATGACAAAGCCTCCAAGTAATCCAATCCATCTCAAACTATGCAATGCCATGCATTATGCTTCATTTGTAAACCTTTGTGCAATGAGCACCAATGATCAGTTTAGAATGATCATTTTAACTATATGATCAACTTGTCATGTCCGCACTAAATCATCTTTAACTTTTGATCCAAATCTCAAAACGACATGAATCCAACGCCCACATGAATCCAACACTCACGTTAAGCTAGCCTCAATTTTCTATATTGTGACAACATTTGAGACTTCAAGATCTACCATAAAGGCTTCAAGAAATCCAATGTATCCCAAACTGCGTGATGCCATGGATTATGCTTCATTTATAAGCTTTTACTCAAGGAGCACCAATGATCAATTTCAAATGATCATTTTAACTGGCCGATCAACTTGACATGACCGCAGTCAATCGTCCATAACTATTGATTCAGAGTTCAGAATGACACGAATCATACGCCCACGTTAAGCTAGCTCAATTTTCCGTATTCCAACAAAATATAAGACCAAAATAGCTACGACAAAGCCTCCATGTAATCCAATCTATCCCAACTTGCAGAATGCCATCCATTATGCTTCGTTTGTAAACCTTTTGTCATTGAGCACCAATAATCAGTTTAGAATGATTAACCTAACAAGCCAATAAAATGGACATGTCCTCACTAAATCATGCGTAACTTTTGATTTAGAGTTCAGAATGAAACGAATCCAACGCCCACGTTAAGTTAGCACAATTTTCTATATTGTGAATAAATTTTAGACCAAAATAGCTACGACATAGCCTCCAAGTAATCCAATCTATCCCGAACAGTTTGATGCCATGCATTATGATTCATTTGTAAACCATTGCTCAATGAGCACCAATGAATAATGTAGTATGATCAATTTAACTAGCCGATAAACTTGACATGTCCGAACTAAATCGTCTGAAACTTTTGATTTAGATTACCGAATGACACGAATCCAACGCCCACGTTAAACTAGCTCAATTTTGTTTATTGTGACAACATTTGAGACTAAAAGAGCTACGAAAAAGCCTCCAAGTAATCCAATGTATCAATACGTGAACCTATGCATTATGCATCATTTATAAGCATTTACTAAAGAAGTGCCACTGATCAGTTTAGAATGATGAATTTAACTAGCCGGTAAAATTTTCTGGTCCGCAATAAACTGTCGGTAACTTTTGATTTATAGTTCAGATTGAAACGAATCCAATGCCCACGTTAAGCTAGCTCAATTTTTTATATTGTAGAAACATTTGAGACTGAAAGAGCTGCCACAAAGCCTTAAAGTAATCCAATCTATCCTAAACCTCGTGATGCCACGCATTATGCTTCATTTATAAGCCTTTACTCAAGGAGCCGTAATGATCAGTTTAGAATTAATAGTTTAGAAAGATCCCTTTAACTGTCCGATCAACTTGACATGTCCGCAATAAATCCTCCATAACTGTTGATTTAGAGTTCAGAATGACACGAATCCAACGCCCACATTAAGCGAGCTCAATTTTCTATATTGTGACAAAATTTAAGACCAAAAAATAGCTACGAAAAAGCCTCCAAGTAATCCAATCTATCCCAAACTGCATGATGCCATGCATTATGCTTCATTTGTAAACCTTTTCTCAATGAGCACCAATGATCAGTTTAGGATGATAAATTTAACCAGACGATAAAATTGACTTGTCCGCGCTAAATCATCCATAACTTTTGATTTAGAGTTCAGAATGACAAGAGTCCAACGCCCACGTTTAGCTAGCTCAATTTTTTACGTATTGCGACAAAATATAAGACCAAAAAAGCTATGACAAAGCCTCCAAGTAATCCAGTCTATCCCAAACTGCGTAATGCCATGCATTATCCCTCTTTTGTAACCTTTGCTTAATGAGCACCAATGATCAGTTTAGAATGATCAATTTAACTAGCCGATAAACTTGACATGTCCACACTAAATTATCTGTAACATTTGATTTAGAGTTGTGATGTGATCCTTATGAGGATCAAGCCTTTGATCAACTCCAAATGATTGTGGAAGAGTGGATGAATGGATTGATGTTGCCGAATGGGTGAAATGATGGTGTAATTTGCTGATGTGTGATCTCTTAAGTGGATGGATCCAAGAACAAGGGGAAATGGATGATACTTCTCAAGGATGGTGGAAAATCCTTGGACTATCTGCTTGCTTTGTGTGACTGAGAAAGGCCATGCACATTGGGGAAGGGGTGAATCGAATTGAAACTACCTAGGGTGATGAAGATCCCTTAGATTTTTGGCTTTTTAGAGGAATGAGAAAGTGTTCTAAAATTCTTTATACAAGAGGATGATCAAACGAGTTTAGAAAGGCGATTTGCTATTAAAATGTTTGATGATTCAGAAAGAAAGATACAAGAGAGTACTTATAATAGTCTAGGAAATTGAAAATGACTCCTAAAATACTACCAAAACATTAGGAAATACTTAGTGATTTACACAGAAAACTAAGACAAAGACTAAAAAGTAAATAATGTTTCTACTTGATTGTTCCTCTCTTATTCGTGGATGATGAGATAGAATGGTCTTTGATTCACCAAGAGGCTGTGGTAAAGTACCTTGGGCTTGCCTCATTAAAAACCTATCTTAGAAAACTCACTGGGACAAAACTAAGAATAGGGAAACAGAGTACAATCCAAGCCACCTCTCTTTGTGAGGTTTCGGTGGCTTGAATCACAATCAATGTGCTTGGATTAGCACACACTAAACTGGTCTGAATGGTGTTGAGAACGTGTTGTAGTGTTGTCTTAACTTTGACTTGCTTAGATCGGGTAATGGGACCATTGAAGATTTGTAGGCTTTCATCTCTAATATCCGTTGGTTTTAGCTGCTCCTTAGCATCTTTAGTGGCTTCTTCCTCCTCTGGTTCAAGCTGCTCCTTAGGTTGTGGTTCCTTGCTGGCCATGCTCACATCATCCTCCCCCAGTTGAGAAGAATTTGACCTCAAATATGTTTCATCTGCAAAATATGGAACCAAATCAGTAATATTGAAGCTTGAATTCACTTGGTACTTACCTTGAAGATCCAGCTGGTAGGCATTGTCATTGATCTTCTTGATGACTTTGAATGGGCCATCAATCCTAGGCATTAGCTTGGATTTCCTTTCACTCAAAAATCTATCTTTGCGCAAATGGATCCACACCAAGTCTCCTTCCTAAAACGCTAACTCCTTTCGGCATTTATTGGCTTGTTGAGCATACATCTTAGTCTTATTTTCAATATTGAGCCAAACCTTCTCATGATTTTGTTAACCAACTTAGCCTTTTTCTTTCCATCACGGCTAGTCCTTTCTCTCAAAGGTAAAGGCATTAGATCCAAAGGTGAGATGGGATTGAACCCATAACAAATTTCGAATGATGAGTACTTCGAAGCAGTATTCCTAGCACGATTATACGGGAATTCAACATGAGGCAAGCATTCTTCCCAAGTCCTAAGATTCATTTTAATCAAAGCTCTTAACAAAGTAGACAAGGTTCTATTAACTACTTCAGTTTGACCATCCGATTCCGGGTGACAAGGACTAGAGAAACAAAGCTTAGTTCCTAGCTTAGAATAAAGTGTTTTCCAAACCTAACTAAGGAACTAGTGTCTCTATCTGATACTATGGTCCTAGGCATGCCATGAAGTCTAACTATCTCCTTAAAGAATAATCCGGATATGTTAACGGCATCATCCGTCTTATGACAAGGAATAAAGTGAGCCATTTTGGAAAACCTATCAACTAAAACAAACACATAATCCTTTCCAGTCTTAGTTCTACGCAATCCAACAACAAAATCCATAAAAATATCATGCCAGGGTGCAAAGGTATAGGAAGAGGGGTATGCGAACCGTGCTTTTGGATTGTGGATTTGGCTTCCTTGCAAGTTTTCTCAACATCACTCCTCAAGTGTGACCAAAAGAAGTGTTCCTGTTTAATTTCTTTGCCACGCCAAAGTGACCCATAAGACCACCTCAATTTGCTTCCTTAACAAACAACTCTCACAAAGAGGAGTTAGGTACACATAACCGATTATAATAAAACAAGAAGCCTTCACTCTAAAAGTATTTCCCAGTACCAAACTTCTCACAAGATGCATAAATATCCTTAAAATCAGCATCAGTAGCATATAACTCTTTGATTTGCTCAATCTCTAGCAGTTTAAACAATTCAGGAGCACATACCTCCAAGAAAGAGCATCGGCTACTACATTCTCTTTACCTTTCTTGTATTTGATCACATAAGGGAAGGTCTCGATGAGTTCAGAATGACACAAATCCAATGCCCACGTTAAGCTAGCTCAATTCCTTATTTTGTGAAAATATTTTAGATTGAAACAGCTACCACAAAGCCTTGAACTAATCCAATCTAATCTAAACTGTGTGATGTCATTCATTATGCTTCATTTATAAGCCTTTACTCAAGGAGCACTAATGATCAGTTTAGAATGATCACTTTAACTAGCCGATCAATTTGACATATCTGCATTAAATCTTCCGTAACTTTTGATTTAGAATTTAGAACGAACGAATCCAACACCGATGTTAAGCTAGCTCAATTTTTATATTGATACAATATTTAAAATTGAAACAGGTAGGACAAAGCCTTCATAATCCAATCTAACCTACACTGCGTGATACCATGCATTATGCTTCATTTATTAACCTTTACTCAAGGAACACAAATGATCAGCTTAGAATGATCAGTTTAGAATGATCACTATAACAGGACGATCAACTTGATATGTCCACACTAAATCGTCCGTAACTTTTGATATAGAGTTCAAAATGACATGAATCCAACGCCCATGTTAAGCTATTTCAATTTTCTATATTTTGATAACATTTGAGACTGAAAGACCTTTGACAAAGCCTCCTAGTAATCCAATGTATCCCAAACTACGTGATGCCATGTATTGTACTTTATTTATCGGCTTTTACTCAAGGAGCACCAATGATCAGTTTAGTATGATCATTTTAACTGGTCGATGAACTTGACATGTTTGCACTAAATCGTTCAAAATGACATGAATCCAATACACATGTTAAGCTAGCTCATTTTTTTAATTGTGACAACATTTGAGATTGAAACAGCTACCACAAAACCCTCAAGTAATCCAATCTAATCTAAACTGTGTGATGTCATGCATTATGCTTCATGTATAAGCCTTTACTCGAGGAGCACCAATGATCAGTTTAGAATTATAAGTTCAGAAAGATCACTTTAGCTGGCCGATCAACTTGACATGTACGCACTAAATTGTCTGTAACTTTTGATTTAGAATTCAAAATGATAAGAATCCAACACCCACATTAAGCTATTTCAGTTTTCTATATTGTTTCAAAATTTTTGACCGAAATAGCTACGAAAAAGTGTCCAAGTAATCAATCTATCCCTAACTGAGTCATGCCATGCATTATGCTTCATTTATAAGCGTTCACTCAAGGATCACCAATGATTAGTTTAGAATGATCATTTTAACTGGCCGATCAACTTGACATCTCTGCACCTAATCGTCCGTAACTTTTGATTTCGAGTTCAGAATGACATGAATCCAAAGTCCACGTTAAGCTAGCTCAATTTTTATATTTTGAAAACATTTGAGACTGCAACAGCTATCACAAAGCCTACAAGTATTTAATCTATCCGAAACTCTGTGATGCCATGCATTGTGCTTCATTTATAAGCATTTACTCAAGAAGAACTAATGATCAGCTTAAAATGATCATTTTAACTGGCCAGTACACTTGACATGTCTACACTAAATCGTCTGTGACTTTGATTTAGAGTTCAGAATGACACGAATCCAACACCCACATTAAGCTAGCTCAATTTTCTATAATGTGACAAAATTTTAAACTGAAATACCTACGACAAAGCCCCCAAATAATCTAATCTATACCAAACTGCGTTATGCCATGCATTATGCTTCATTTGTAAACCGTTGCTCAATGATCACCATTTATCATATTAGAATGATCAATTTAACTAGCTGATAAAGTTGATATGTCCGCACTAAATCGTCTGTGACTTGTGATTTAGAATTTAGAATGACTTTAATCCAATGCCCACGTTAAGCTAGCTACTTTTTTGTGACAACATTTGAGACTGAAAGAGCTCTGATAAAGCCTCCAAGTAATCCATTGTATCCCAAACTTCGTGATGCCATGCATTATGCCTTATTTATAAG
The DNA here is from genome assembly GCA_018901945.1 of Pugionium dolabratum. Taxonomy (NCBI): domain Eukaryota; kingdom Viridiplantae; phylum Streptophyta; class Magnoliopsida; order Brassicales; family Brassicaceae; genus Pugionium; species Pugionium dolabratum. The sequence goes on from JAEVFF010000302.1 coordinate 809,880, forward strand.
CCTTTAGTCAAGGAGCACCAATGATCAGTTTCGAATGATCATTTGAACTGGTCGATCAACTTCACATGTCCGCACTTAATCGTCTGTAACTTTTTATTTAGAGTTCAAAATGACAAGAATCTAACGCCCACGTTAAGCTAGCACAATTTTTTATATTGTAAGAACATTTGAGATTGAAACAGCTACCACAAATCCTTCAAGTAATCCAATCTAACCTAAACTGCGTGATACCATGCATTATACTTTATTTATAAGCCTTTACTCAAGGAGCACTAATGATCAGCTTAGAATGATCAGTTTAGAATTATCACTTTAACTGGCCGATCAACTTGACATTTCCGCACTAAATCGTACGTAACTTTTGATTTAGAGTTCAAAATGACATGAATCCAACGCCCACATTAAGCTATTTCAATTTTCTATATTGTGATAATATTTGAGACTGAAAGAGCTTTGAAAAACCCTCCAAGTAATGCAATATATCCCAAACTACGTGACGCCATGCATGGTGCTTTATTAATAGGCTTTTACTCAAGGACAACCAATGATCAATTTAGAATGATCATTTTAACTGGTTGATCAACTTGACATGTCTGCACTAAATCGTCTGTAACATTTGATTTAGAGTTCGAAATGACACGAATCCAACACCCACGTTAAGCTAGCTCAATTTTTTATTGTGACAACATTTGAGATTGATACAGCTACCACAAAACCTTTAAGTAATCCAATCTAATCTAAATTGCGTGATGTCATGCATTATGCTTCATTTATAAGCCTTTACTCAAGGAGCACTAATGATCACTTTAACTGGCCGATCAACTTGATATATCCACATTTAATCGTCCGTAACTTTATTTAGAATTTAAAATGGCACGAATCCAATGCCCAAGTTAAGCTATTTCAATTTTCAATATTATGTCATATTTAGGACCGAAATAGCTACGACAAAACCTCCAAGTAATCCAATCTATCACAAACTTCGTGATGCCATGTATTATGCTTCGTTTGTAAACCTTTGCTCAATGAGCACTTTATAATGATTAATTTAACAAGCCAATAAACTTGATGTGTCACAAAAAATCATCCGTAACTTTTGATTTTGAGTTCATAATAACACGAATCCAACGCCCACGTTAAGCTAGCTAAATTTTCTTTATTGTGACAATATTTGAGACTAAAAGAGCTACGACAAAGCATCCAAGTAATCCAGTGTATCCTAAACTACATGATGCCATGCATTCTGCTTCATTTACAGGCCTATACTCAAGGAGCACCAATGATCAGTTTCGAATGATCATTTTAACTGGCCGATGAACTTGACATATCTGCAATAAATCGTCAATAACTTTTGATTTAGAGTTTAGATTGACATGAATCTAATGCCCACGTTAAGCGAGCTCAATTTTTATATTGTTACAACATTTCAGATTAGAAAGATCACTTTAGCTGGCCGATCAACATGACATGTCCGCACTAAATCATCCATAACTTTTGATTTAGAGTTCAAAATGATATGAATCCAAAACCCACATTAAGCAATTTCAATTTTCTATATTGTGTCAAATTTTATGACCGAAATAGCTACAAAAAAGTGTCCAAGTAATCCAATCTATCCCAAACTGTGTGATGCCATGCAATATGCTTCATTTATAAGCCTTTACTCAAAGAGCACCAATGATTAGTTTAGAATGATCATTTTAACTGGGCGATAAACTTGACATATCCACACCTAATCGTAGGTTACTTTTGATTTCGAGTTTGGAATGACATGAATCCAACGTCCACGTTAAACTAGCTCAATTTTTATATTTTGAAAACATTTGAATCTGAAACAGATACCACAAAGCCTACAATTAATCCAATCTATCCGAAATTCTATTATGCCATTCATTGTGCTTCATTTATAAGCCTTTACTCAAGAAGTACTAATGATCAGTTTAGAATGATCATTTTAACTGGCCAATCAACTTGACATATCTACACTAAATTGTCCGTGACTTTTGATTAAGAGTTCAGAATGACACGAATCAAACGCCCACATTAAGCTAGCTCAATTTTCTAGATTGTGACAAAACTTAAAAGTGAAATACCTACGACAAAGCCACCAAGTAATCTAATATATCTCAAACTGCGTTATGCCATGCATTATGCTTCATTTGTAAACTTTTGCTCAATGAGCACCAATGATCATATTAGAATGATCAATTTAACTAGCAGATCAACTTTACATGTCCGCACCTAATCGTATGTAACTTTTGATTTCGAGTTTGGAATGATATGAATCCAACGTCCACGTTAAGCTACCTCAATTTTTATATTTTGACAACATTTGAAACTGAAACAGCTACCACAAAGCCTACAAGTAATCCAATCTATCCAAAACTCTATGATGCCATGCATTGTGCTTCATTTAGAAGCCTTTACTCAAGAAGCACAAATGATCAGTTTAGAATGATCATTTTAATTGGCCCATCAACTTGACATGTATACACTAAATTGTCCGTGACTTTTTATTTAGAGTTCAGAATGACACGAATCCAACACCCACATTAAGCTAGCTCAATTTTCTATATCGTGACAAAATTTAACACTGAAATACCTACGACAAAGCCTCCAAGTAATCTAATCTATCCAAAACTGCGTTATGTCATACATTATTCTTTATTTGTAAATCTTTGCTCAATGAGCACAAATGATCATATTAGAATGATCAATTTAACTAGCCGATAAACTTGACATGTCCGGACTAAATCGTCTGTGACTTGTGATTTAGAATTCAGAATGACATTAATCCAACACCCACATTAAGCTAGCTATTTTTTCTATATTGTGACAATATTTGAGACTGAAAGAGCTTTGACAAAGCCTCCAAGTAATCCATTGTATCCCAAACTACGTGATGCCATGCATTATGCTTTATTTATAGGCCTTTACTCAAGGAGCACCAATGATCAGTTTAAAATAATCATTTTAACTAGTCGATAAACTTCACATGTCCGCACTTTATTGTCCGTAACTTTTTATTTAGAGTTCATAATGACAAGAATCCAACACCCACGTTAAGCTAGCGCAATTTTTTATATTGTGAGAACATTTGAGATTGAAACAGCTACCACAATGCTTTCAAGTAGTACAATCTAATCTAAACTTTGTGATGCCATACATTATGCTTCATTTATAAGCCTTTACTCAAGGACCACCAATTGTCAGTTTAGAATGATCATTTTGACTCGCCGATCACTTGACATGTCCGCATTAAACCGTCCATCACTATTGATTTACAGTTCATTATGACACGAATCCAACACCCACGTTAAGCTAGCTCAATTTTCAATATTGTGACAACATTTGAGACTGAAAGAGCTATGAAAAAGCCACCAAGTAATTTAATGTATCCCAAATTGCATCATGCCATGCATGATGCCATGCATTATGCTTCATTTATAAGCCTTTACTCAAGTAGCACCAATGATCAGTTTAGAACAATCATTTTAACTAACTGATCAAGTTGAGATGTCCGCACTTAATCGTCCATATTGTGAAAATTTGATTTAGAGCTCAAAATAACATGAATCCAATGGCAACGTTAAGCTATCTTAATTTTCCATATTGTGACAATTTTGAGACTGAAAGAGCTACTACAAAGCCTCCAAGTAATCTAATGTATACCAAACTTCGCGATGCCATGCATTATGCTTCATTTATAGGCCTTTACTCATGGAGCACCAATGATCTGTTTATAATGATCATTTTAATAGAAAATCAACTTGACCTGTCCGCACTAAATTGTCTGTAACTTTTGATTTAGAGTTCTGAATGACACGAATCCAATGCCCAAGTTAAGCTATCTCAATTTTCAATATTGAGACAACATTTTGAGACTTAAAGAGCTACGACAAAGCCTCCAATTAAACCAATGTATCCCAAACTGCGTGATGCCACGTATTATTCTTCATTTATAAGCCTTTACTCCCGGAACACAATTGATTAGTTTATAATGATCATTTTTACTGGCCGATTACTTGATATGTCCATACTACATCGTCTGTAACGTTTGATTTAGAGTTCAGAATGACACGAATCAAATGCCCACGTTAAGCTAGCTCAATTTTCAATATTGTCATAACATTTGAGACTAAAAGAGCTACGACAAAGCCTCCAAGTAATCCAATGAATCCTAAAACGCGTGACACCATGCATTATTATTCATTTATAAGCCTTAAATCAATGAGCACCGCTGATCAGTTTAGCCAGCTGATCAACATGAAATGTCCGTACTAAATCGTCTTTAGCTATTGATCTAGAGCTAAAAATGACATGACTCCAATGCCAAAGTTAACCTAGCTCAATTTTCCATATTGTGACTATTTTGAGACTGAAAGAGCTACTACAAAGCCTCCAAGTAATCCGATGTATCCCAAATTGTGTAATACCATGCATTATTCTTCATTTATTTGCCTTTACTTAATGATCACCAATGATCAATTTAGAATGATCATTTTAACTGGCCGATCATTTGACATATCCGAACTAAATCGTTTGTAACTTTTGATTTAGAGTTTTGAATGACACGAATCAAACGCCCATGTTAAGCTACCTCAATTTTCAATATCGTGACAACATTTTGAGACTTAAAGAGCTACAACAAAGCCTCCAAATAAACCAATGTATCCCAAACTGCGTGATGCCATGTATTATTTTTAATTTATAAGGCTTTACTCAAGGCACACAATTGATTAGTTTAGAATGATCATTTTACTGGCCGATCACTTGACATATCCGCACTAAATCGTCCATAACTATTGATTTAGATTTCAGAATGACACTGAATCGAATGCCCACATTAAGCTAGCTCAAGTTTCTATTTTGTGACAACATTTGAGAGTGAAAAAACTAGGACAAAGCCTCCACGTAATAGAATGTATTCCAAACTGCACAATGCCATGCATTATGCTTCATTTATAAGCCTTTGCTCAATGAGCACCAATGATCAGTTTAGAATGATCATTTTAACTAGACGATATACTTGACATGTTTGCACTAAATCGTCTGTAACTTTTAATTTAGAGTTCAGAATGACACGAATCCAACGCCGACGTTAAGCTAGCTCAGTTTTCTATATGGTGACAACATTTGAGACCGAAAGAGCTACAACAAAGCCTCCACGAATCCAATGTATAAACTTCATGATGCCATGCATTGTGCTTCATTTATAAACCTTTACTCAATGAGCACCAATGATCAGTTTAGAATAATCATTTTAACTGGCTGATCAACTTGACTTATCCGCACTAAATTGCCCATAAGTTTTGATTTAGATATCCAAATGACACGAATCCAACGCTCACGTTAATCTACCCCAATTTTCAACAGTGTGAAAAAATTTAATATTGAAATAGCTATGACAAAGCCTCCAAGTAATCCAATCTATCCCAAAATGCGTGATGGACTGCATTATGCTTCATTTATAAGCCCTTACTCAAGAAGCACCAATGATCAATTTAGAATGATCATTTTTAACTAGCTGATCAACTTGACATGTCCACACTAAATCGCCTTTAACTTTTGATTTAGAGCTCAAAATAAATTTAGTCCAACACTAACGTTAAGGTAGCTCAATTTTCTATATTGTGAACACTTTTGACGCTGAAAGAGCTACTACAAAGCCTTTAAGTAATCCAGTCTATCCCAAACTGCGTGTGCCATGTATTATATTTCATTTATAAGCGTTTACTCAAGGAGCACCAATGATCAGTTTAGAATGATCAATTTAACCGGCCGATAAACTTGACATAACCACACTAAATCGTCTGTAACATTTGATTTAGAGTTCAGAATGACTCTGAATCCAATGCCCACGTTAAGCTATCTCAATTTTCTATATTGTGACAACAGTTGAGACTGAAAAAGCTACGACAAAACCTCCAAGTAATACAATGTATCCCAAACTGCATGATGCCATGCATTATGCTTCATTTATAAGCTTTTGTTCAAGGAGCACCAATGATCAGTTTAGAATGATCATATTAACTAGACGATCAACTTGACATGTCGGCACTAAATCGCACATAGCTTTCTATTTAGAGATCAGAATGACACGAATCTGATGCCCACGTTAAGCTAGCTCAATTTTCTATATTGTGACCAAATTCTACACTGAAATAGCTACGACAAAGTCTCCAAGCAAGTCACTGTATCCCAACCTGTGCGATTCCATGATTATTTATCATTTATAAGTGTCGGCACTAAATCGTCCGTATTTTTTTATTTAGAGCTTAGAATGACACGAATCCAACGCCCAAGTTAAGTTAGCTCAATTTTCAATATTGTGACAACATTTGAGAATGAAAGAGCTACGATAAAGCCTCCAAGTATTGTAATGTATCTTAAATTGCGTGATAACATGCATTATGCTTCATTTATAAGTCTTTACTCAAGGAGCACCAATGATCAGTTTAGAATGATAATTTTAACTGGGCGATCACTTGACATATCCGTAGTAAATCGTCTATAACTTCAAATTTAGAGTTCAGAATGGCAGGAATCCAACGCCCACGTTAAGCTAGCTCAATTTTCAATATTGTGATGAGATTTGAGGCTCAAAAAGCTATGGCAAAGACTCCAAGTAATCCAATGTATCCCATGGTGATGCCATGCATAATGTTTCATTTATAAGCGTTTACTCATGGAGCACCAATGATTAGTTTAGAATGATCATTTTAATGGACGATCAACTTGACATTTCCACACTAAATCGCCTGTAACTTTTGATTAGAATTCAGAATGACACGAATCCAATGCCCACATTAAGCTAGCTCAATTTTCTATATTGTGACAACATTTGAGACTGAGAGAGCTACGAAAAGGCCTAGAAGTAATCCAATGTATCCCAAAATGCGCGATGTCATGCATTATTATTCATTTATAAGCCTTTACTCAAGCAGCACCAATGATCAGTTTAAAATGATTATTTTAATTGGCCCATCAGTTGACATATCTGCACTCAATTATACGAAACTTTTGATTTAGAGTTCAGAATTACACTGAATCTAGTTTCTACGTTAAGCTAGCTCAAGTTTCTATTTTGCGAAAACATTTGAGAGTGAAAAATCTATGACAAAGCCTCCACGTAATAAAATGTATACCAAACTGCACGATTCCATACATTATGCTTCATTTATAAGTCTTTACTCAAATAGCACCAATGAACAGTTTAGAGTGATCATTTTAACTAGACGATATACTTGACATGTTTGCACTAAATCGTCCGTAACTTTTGATTTAGCGTTCAGAATGACACGAATCCATTGCCCACATTAGGCTAGCTCAATTTTCTATATGCTGGCAACATTTGAGACTTAAAGAGGTATGACAAAACCACCATGAATCCATTGTATAAACTGCATGATGCCATGCGTTTTGCTTCATTTATAAACCTTTACTCAATGAGCACCAATGATTAGTTTAGAATAATCATTTTAACTGGCCGATCAACTTGACATATCCGCACTAAATTGTCCGTAAGTTTTGATTCAGAATTCAAAATGACACGAATCCAATGCTCACGTTAAGCTAGCCCAATTTTCTACATTTTGAAAAAATTTATGACTGCAAATAGCTACGACAAAGCCTCCAAGTAATCCAATCTATCCCAAACTGCGTGATGGCATGCATTATGCTTCATTTATAAGCCTTTACTCAAGAAGCACCAATGATCAATTTGGAATGATCATTTTAACTAGCTGATCAACTTGACATGTCCACACTAAATCTCCTTTAACTTTTGATTTAGACATCAAAATAACATTATTCCAACGCTAACGTTAAGCCAGCTAAATTTTCTATATTGTGACAACATTTGAGACTGAAAGAGCTAATACAAACCTTCCAAGTAGTCCAATCTATCCCAAACTGCGTGATGGCATGCATTACGCTTCATTTATAAGTTTTAAGTCAAGGAGCACAATTGATTAGTTTCGAATGATCATTTTAATTCTTTTCTTTCAAATACATTCTTCCTTCACTGGGAATATGCTGTTATTGAGCTGTGTTTTCTCGTAGCTATCCAGCACTTGGAAGGAGCGAGCAAGGACCTGCTCGGGACTGTAGCTACCTCCGCAATTGTAGGGCGCTTTTCTAAGTTGCATTGAAAAAATAAGGACCTAAGAGCGTCTTCTCATAGGTTTTTTCCTCCCGCGCCCACCGTCGCCTGGCGATAAACTTGACATATCCACGCTAAATTGTCCGTAACATTTGATTTAGTGTTCAAAATGACACTGAATCCAATGCCCATGTTAAGCTATCTCAATTTTCTATATTGTGACAATAATTGAGACTGAAAAATCTACGACAAAGCCTCCAAGTTATAAAATGTATCCCAAGATGCACGATGCCATGCACTATACCTCGTTTATAAGCTTTTATTCAAGTAGCACCAATGATCAGTTTCGAATGATCATTTTTACTAGAGGATCAACTTGACATGTCGGCACTAAATCGTTCATAACTTTTGATTTAGAGATCAGAATGAGACGAATCCATCACCCACGTTAAGCTAGTTCAATATTCTATATTGTGACAAAATTTTACACTGAAATAGCTATGAAAGAGCCTCCAAGTAATCCAATCTATTGCAACATGTGCGATGCCATGCATTATTCATCATTTTTAAGCCTTTCCTCAAGGAGCACCAATAATCAGTTTAGATTGATCATTTTATTCGCCGATCACTTCACATATCCGCAGTAAATCATCTGTAACTTTTGATTTAGAGTTCAGAATGACACGACTCCAACTCCCACGTTAATCTAGCTAAATTTTCAATATTGTGACAACATTTGAGAATGAAAGAGCTACGATAAGGCCTCCAAGTAATGTAATGTATCCCAAATTACGTGATACCATGCATTATGCTTCATTCATAAGAATTTAATCAAGGAGCACCAATGATCAGTCTAGAATGATCATTTTAACTGGCCGATCACTTGACATATCTGCTGTAAATGGTCCGTAACTTCTGATTTAGAGTTCAAAATGACAAGAATACAACGCCCACATTTAGCTAGCTCAATTTTCAATATTGTGACAACATTTGAGACTCAAATAGTTATGACAAACACTCCAAGTAATCCGTATCCCATGGGGATGCCATGCATAATGCTTCACTCAAAAGCCTTTCTTAATGGAGCATCAATGATCAGCTTAGAATGATCAGTTTAGAATGATCATTTGAATGGATGACCAACTTGACATGTCCGCACTAAATCATGTATAACTTTTGACAACATTTGAGACTGAGAGAACTATGACAAAGCCACCAATTAATCCAATGTATCACAAAATGCGCGATGCCATGCATTATTCTTAATTTATAAGCCTTTACTCAAGGAGCACCAATGATCAGTTTAGAATAAATATTTTAAGTGGCAGATCACTTGACATGTCCGCGCTAAATTGTTTGTAATTTTTGATTTAGAGTTCAGAATGATACTGAATGCAATGTCCACGTTAAACTAGCTCAATTTTCTATTTTGTGACAATATTTGAGAGTGAAAAAGCTATGATAAAGCCTCCACGTAATAGAATGTATTCCAAACTGCACGATGCCATGCAATATTCTTCATTTATAAGACTTTACTCAAAGAGCACCAATGATCAGTTTAGATTGATCTTTTTAACTATCCGATCACTCCACATGTCCACTCTAAATCGTTAGTAACTTTTGATTTAGAGTTCAAAATGACACGAATCTAACGCCCACGTTACGCTAGCTCAGTTTTCTATATGGTGACAGCATTTGAGAATGAAAGAGCCACGACAAAGCCTCCAAGTAATGTAATGTATCCCAAATTGCGTGACATCATGCTTTATGCTTCATTTATAAGCCTTTACTCAAGGAGCAACAATGATTAGTTTAGAATGATCATTTTAACTAGCCAATCACCTGACATATATGTAGTAAATCGACCGTAACTTCTGATTTAGAGTTTAGAATGACAGGAATCCAACGCCCACGTTAATCTAGCTCAATTTTAAATATTGTTTCAACATTTCAGACTGAAAGATTTACGACAAATCCTCCAAGTAATCCAATGTATCCCAAAATACGCGAGGCCATGCAAAATGCTTCATTCATAAGCCTCTATTAAAATGATCATTCTAAAATGATCATTGGTGCTCCATGAGCGAAGCATTTTGACATGTCCGCACTAAATCGTCTGTAACTTTTGATTTAGAGTTCAGAATGACATGAATCCAACGCCCACGTTAAGCGAGCTCAATTTTCTATATGGCGACAACATTTGAGACTGAAAGAGCTACCAAAAAAGCCTCCACAAATCCCATGTATAAACTGTATGATGCCATGCGTTATGATTCATTTATAAACCTTTACTCAATGAGCACCAATGATCAGTTTAAAATGATTATTTTAACTGGCCGATGAACTTGACATATCCGCACTAAATCGTCCGTAAGTTTTGATTTCAAATTCAAAATGACACGAATCTAACGATCACGTTAAGATATCCCAATTTTCTACATTGTGAAAAAATTTAAAACTTAAATAACTACGACAAAGCCTCCAAGTATTCCAATCTATCCCAAACTGCATGATGACATGCATTATGCTTCATTTATAAGCCTTGACTCAAGAAGCACCAATGATCAAATTAGAATGATCATTTTAACTAGCTGATCAACTTGACATGTCCACACTAAATTGCCTTTAGCTTTTGATTTAGATATCACAATAACATTAGTCCAATGCTAATGTTAATCTAGCTTAATTTCCTATATTGTGACAACATTTGAGACTGAAAGAGCTACTTTAAAGCCACCAGTAATACAATCTATCGCAAACTGCGTGATGCCATGCATTATGCTTCATTTATATGCTCCATGTAACTGTTGATTTAGAGTTCAGAATGACACGAATCCAACACCCACGTTAAGCTAGCTCAATTTTCTATATGGTGACAATATTTGAGACTGAAAGAGCTATGACAAACCCTCCAAGTAATCCAATGTATCCTGAATTGCGTGATTTCATCCATTATGCTTCATTTATAATCGTTTACGCAAGGAGCACCAATGATCAGTTAAGAATGATCATTTTAACTGGCCGATCACTTTACATATCCGCACTAAATCGTCTGTAAATTTTGATTTAGAGTTCAGAATGACACTGAATCCAATGCCCACGTTAAGCTAGCTCAATTTTCTATTTTGTGACAACATTTGAGAGTGAAAGAGCTACGACTAAGCCTCCAAGTAATCCAATGTATCCCAAATTGAGTCATGCCATTCATTATGCTTCATTTATAAGCTTTTACTCAAAGAGGACCAACGATCATTTTAAACTAAACGATATACTTCACATGTCTAGACTCTATCATCTGTAATTTTTGATTTAGAGTTCAGAATGACACCAATCCATCGTGCACGTTAAGCTAGCTCAATTTTCAATATTTTGAAAAGATTTGAGACTGAAAGAGCTATGAAAAAGCCTCAAAGTAATCAAATGTATCCCTGCTTGATGGTATGCATAATGCTTCATTTATAAGCTTTTTTCATGGAGCACCAATGATCAAGTTGATTGTCCATGTCAAGTTTAATGGACAATCAACTTGACATGTACGCACTAAATCTTATGTAACTTTTGATTTAAAGATTAGAATGACACGAATCCAATGCCCACGTTAAGTTATCTCAATTTTCTATATTGTGACAACATTTGAGACTGAAAGAAATACGACAAAGCTTCCAAGTAATCCATTGTATCCAAAACTGCACGATACCATGCATTATTCTTCATTTATAAGCCTGTACCCTAGGAGCAGCAATGATCAATTTAGAATGATCATTTTAACTAGACGATCAACTAGACATGTCCGCACTAAATTGCCTGTAACTTTTGATTTAGAGTTCAGAATGACAAGAATCCAACGCACACGTTAAGCTAGCTCATTTTTTAATACTATGAAAACATTTGGGACTGAAAGAGCTATGACAATGCCTCCAAGTAATCCAATGTATCTCTGCGTGATACCATGCATTATGCTTCATTTATAAGCCTTAACTCATGGAGCACCAATGATCAATTTTGAATGATGATTTTAATGGACGATCAACTTGACATGTCCGCACTAAATCATTTGTAACTTTTGATTTAGAGTTTAGAATGACACGAGTCCAACGCCCACATTAAGCTATCTCAAATTTCTATATTGTGACAACATTTGACACTGAAAGATCTATGAAAAAGCCTCCAAGTAATCAAATGTATCCCAAAATGTGCGATGCCATGCATTATACTTCATTTATAAGCCTTTACTCAATGAGCACTAATGTCCGCACCAAATCGTCCGTAGTTTTTGATTCAATGTTCAGACTTACACGAATTCAACGCCCATGTTAAGATAACTCAATTTTCAATATTGTGACAACAATTGAGACTAAAAAGCTACGACAAAGCCTCCAAGTAATACAATGTATCCCAAACTGCATGATGCCATGCATTATGCTTCATTTATAAGCTATTATTCAAAGAGCACCAATGATCAGTTTAAATTGATCATTTTAACTGGCCAATCACTTCACATGTACGCACTAAATTGTCTGTAACTTTTGATTTAGAGTTAAGAATGATACGTATCCAACGACCACGTTAAACTAGCTCAATTTTCTATATTGTTACAACATTTGAGAATGAAAGAGCTACGATAAAGCCTCCAAGTAATGTAATGTATCCCAAATTGTGTGACACCGTGCATTATGCTTCATTTATAAGGCTTTACTCAAGGAGAACCAATGATCAGTTTAGAATGTTCATTTTAACTGGCTGATCACTTCACATGTTCGAACTAAATCGTCCGTAGCTTCTAATTTAGAGTTCAGAATGGCCGGAATCCAACGCCCACATTAAGCTAGCTCAATTTTCAATATTGTTACAACATTTCAGACTGAAAGAGTTACGACAAAGCCTTCAAGTAATCCAATGAATCCCAAAGTACGCGATGCCATGCATAATGCTTCATTCATAAGCATTATGCTAATCTAGCTCAATTTTCTATATTGTGAAAATATTTGAGACTGAAAGAGCTATGATAATACATTGCGTGATTTCATCCATTATGTTTCATTTATAAGCGTTTATGAAAGGAGCACCAATGATCAATCTAGAATGATCATTTTAACTGGCCGATGACTTTACATATCCGCAGTATATCATATGTAATTTTTTATTTAGAGTTCAGAATGACACTGAATCCAATGCCCACGTTAAACTAGCTCAATTTTCTATTTTGTGACAACATTTGAGAGTGAAAGAGCTACGACAATGCCTCCAAGTAATCCAATGTATCCCAAATTGCGTCATGCCATTCATTATGCTTCATTTATAATCTTTTACTCAAGGAGCACCAACAATCAAATTAGAATGATCATTTTTAACTAAACGATATACTTCACATGTCCTCCCTAAATCATCTGTAACTTTTGATTTAGAGTTCAGAATGACACCAATCCATCGTGCATGTTAAGTTAGCTCAATTTTCAATATTTTGAAATCATTTGAGACTGAAAGAGTTATGAAAAACCTCAAAGTAATCAAATGTATCCCTGCGTGATGCCATGCATTATGCTTAATTTATAAGCTTTTTTCATGGAGCACCAATGATCAATATAGAATGATGATTTTAATGGACAATCAACTTGACATGTAATCACTAAATCTTATGTAATTTTTGATTTAAAGATTAGATTGACACGAATCCAACGCACACGTTAAGTTAGCTCAATTTTCTATATTGTGACAACATTTGAGACTGAAAAAAATACGACAAAGCCTCCAAGTAATCCGATGTATCCCAAACTGCGCGATGCCATGCATTAATTTTTATTTATAAGCCTTTACTCAAGGAACACCAATGATCAATTTAGAATGATCATTTTAACTAGACGATCAACTTGACATGTCCGGACTAAATCATTCGTAACTTTTGATTTAGAGTTCAGAATGACAAGAATCCAACACACACGTTAAGCTAGCTCAATTTTTAATACTATGAAAACATTTGAGACTGAAAGAGCTATGACAACGACTCCAAGTAATCCAATGTAGCTCTACGTGATGCCATGCATTATGTTTCATTTATAAGCCTTTACTCATGGAGCACCAATGATCAATTTAGAATGATGATTTTAATGGACGATCAACTTGACATTTCCACACTAAATCGTTTGTAAATTTTGATTTAGAGTTTAGAATGACACGAATCCAACGCCCACATTAAGGTACCTCAAATTTCTATATTGTGACAACATTTGACACTGAAAGAACTACGAAAAAGCCTCCAAGTAATCAAATGTATCCCAAAATGTGCGATGCCATGCATTATTCTTCATTTATAAGCCTTAACTCAACGACCACTAATGATCAGTTTAGAATTATCATTTTAATTGGCCGATCACTTGACATGTCCGCACCAAATCGTCCGTAATTTTTGATTCAATGTTCAGACTTACACGAATCCAACGCCCATGTTAAGATAACTCAATTTTCAATATTGTGACAACATTTGAGACTGAAAGAGATACGACAAAGCCTCCAAATAAGATAATGTATCCCAAACTGCACAATGCAATGCATTACGCTTCATTTTTAAGCCTTTACTCAAAGAGCAACAATGATCAGTTTAGAATGAACATTTTAGTTTGCTGATGTACGCACTAAATCGTGTTCAACTTTTGATTTAGAGCTCAACTTTTGACTTGAGTCCAACACCAACGTTAAGCTAGCTCAATTTTCCATATTTTGAAAATTTTAAGATTAAAAGAGGTTTTACAAAGCCTCCAAGTAATCCAATGTAATCCAAACAGCGAGACGACATGCATTATGCTTCGTTTATAAGCATTTACTCAAGGAGCACCAATGATCAGTTTAGAATGATCATTTTAATGGACAATCAATTTAACATCTCTGCACTAAATCGTCTGTAACTTTTGATTTAGAGTTAGAATGACACGAATCCAACGCCCACGTTAACTTAGCTCAATTTTCAAAATTGTGACAACATTTGAGACTGAAAGAGCTATGACAAAGCCTCCAAGTAATCTAATGTATCCCGAATTGCGTGATGCCATGCATTATGCTTCATTTATAAGCCTTTACTCAAGGAGCACCAATGATCAATTTAGAATGATCATTTTAACTAGCCGATCACTTGACATGTTTGCAATTAATCATCCGTAACTTTTAATTTAGAGTTCACAATGACATGAATCCAACACCCACGTTAAGCTAGCTCAATTTTCAATATTGTGACAACATTTCAGTCTGAAAGAGCTATGACAAAACCTCTAAGTAATCCAATGTATCCCAATCTACGTGATGCCATGCATTATTCCTCAATTATAAGCCTTTACTCAAGGAGCACCAATGATCAGTTTAGAATGATCACTTGAACTGGCCGATCACTTGACATTTCCGCATTAAATCGTGTGTAACTTTTGATTTAGAGTTCAGAATGACATGAATCCAACGCCCACGTTAAGCTAGCTCAATTTTAAAAATTCTGACAACATTTGAGACTGAAAGAGCTACGAGAAAGCCTCGAAGTAATACAATGTATTCCAAACTGCTTGATGCCATGCATTATACTTCATTTATATGCCTTTACTCAAGGAGCAGCAATGATCAGTTTAGAATGATCATTTTGACTCGCCGATCACTTGACATATCCACAATAAACTGTCCATCACTTTGATTTATAGTTCATAATGACACGAATCCAACACCCACGTTATGCTAGCTCAATTTTCAATATTGTGACAACATTTGAGACTGAAAGAGCTATGACAAAGCCACAAAGTAATTTAATGTATCCCAAATTGCGTGATGCCATGCATTATGCTTCGTTTATAACCCTTTACTCATGTAGCACCAATGATCAGTTTAGAACAATCATTTTAACTAACTGATCAAGTTGAGATGTCCGCACTTAATCGTACACAACTTTTGATTTAGATCTCAAAATGACATGAATCCAATGCCAACGTTAAGCTATCTTTATTTTCCATATTGTGACAATTTTGAGATTGAAAGAGCTACTACAGAGCCTCTAAGTAATCTAATGTATCCCAAACTTCACGATGCCATACATTATGCTTCATTTATAGGCCTTTACTCATGGAGCACAAATTGTCTGTTTATAATGATCATTATAATAGATGATCAACTTGACATGTCCGCACTAAATCGTCTGTAACTTTTGATTTAGAGTTCTGAATGACACGAATCCAACGCCTATGTTAAGCTACCTCAATTTTCAATAGTGTGACAACATTTTGAGACTTAAAGAGCTACGACAAAGCCTACAAATAAACCAATGTATCCCCAAACTGCGTGATGCCACGTATTATTCTTCATTTATAAGCCTTTACTCAAGGAACACAATTGATTAGTTTAGAATGATCATTTTTACTGGACGATCACTTGATATGTCCATACTAAATCGTCCGTAACATTTGATTTAGAATTCGGAATGACACGAATCAAACTCCCACATTAATCTAGCTCAATTTTCAATATTGACATAACATTTGAGACTAAAAGAGCTACAACAAAGACTCCAAGTAATCCAATGTATCCCAAAATGCGTGATACCATGCATTATGCTTCATTTAGAAGCCTTTCCTATATGACCACCACTGATCAGTTTAGCTAGCTGATAAACATGAGATGTCCGCACTAAATCGTCTTTAACTATTGATTTAGAGCTAAAAAGACATGACTCCAACGCCAACGTTAATCTAGCTCAATTTTCCATATTGTGACAATTTTGAGACTGAAGAGCTACTACAAAGCCTCCAAGTAATCCGATGTATCCCAAATTGAGTAATACCATGCATTATTCTTCATTTATTATCCTTTACTCAAGGATCACCAATGATCTGTTTAGAAGGATCATTTTAACTGGCCAATCATTTGACATATCTGCATTACATCGTTTGTAACTTTTGATTTGGAGTTCAGAATGACACGAATCCAACACCCACATTAAGCTAGTTCAATTTTGGGACAACACTTGAGTCTGAAAGAGCTATGACAAAGCCTCCAACTAATCCAATGTATCGCAAACTGCGCGATGCCATGCACTATTCGTCATTTATACGCCTTTACTCAAGTAGCACCAATTATCAGTTTAGAATGATTATTTTATCTGGCCGATCACTTGACATGTCTGCACTAAATTGTCCGTAACTTTTGATTTATAGTTCAGAATTACACGAATCAAACACCCACGTTAAACTAGCACAGTTTTCAATATTGTGAAAACATTTTAGTCAGAACGAGCTACGACAAAGCCCGTAAGTAATCCAATATATCCCAAACTGCATGATGCCGTTCATTATTCTTTATTTATAAGCCTTTACTCAAGGAACACCAATGATCAATTTACAATGATCATTTTAACTGGTGGATCACTTGACATGTCCGTAATAAATCGTTTGTAACTGTTGATTTAGAGTAGTGAATGACACGAATCCAATGCCAATATTAAGCTAGCTCAATTTTCAATATTGTCATAAAATTTGAGACTAAAAGAGCTACGACAAAGCCTCCAAGTAATTCAATGTATCTCGAAATGCGTGATACCATGCATTATGCTTCATTAATAAGCCTTTACTCAAGGAGCACCAATGATCAGTTTAGAATGATCATTTTAACTACATGATCAACTTGAGATGTCCGCACTAAATCGTCTTTAACTATATTTCGAGCTAAAAATGACATGACTCCAACGCCAACGTTAAGATAGCTCAATTTTCCATATTGTGACAATTTTGAGACTGAAAAAGCTGCTACAAAGCCTCCAAGTAATCGGATGTATCCCTAATTGCGTAATGCCATGCATTATTCTTCATATATTATCCTTTACTCAAGGAACACCAATGATCAGTTTAAAATGATCATTTTAACTGGCCAATCACTTGACATATCCGCCCTAAATTGTCCGAAACTTTTGATTTAGAGTTCAGAATTACACGAATCCAACACCCACATTAAGCTAGCTCAATTTTCAATATTCTGATGACATTTGTAATTCAAAGAGCTACGACAAAGCCTCCAAGTAATCCAATGTATCCCAAATTGCGTGATGCCATGCATTATACTTCCTTTATAAGCCTTTACCAAGGAGCACCAATGATCAGTTTAGAATGATCATTTTAACTAGCTGATCAACTTGAGATGTCTGCACCAAATCGTGTTCAACTTTTGATTTAGAGCTCAAAATGACATGAGTCCAACGCCAAC
The DNA here is from genome assembly GCA_018901945.1 of Pugionium dolabratum. Lineage (NCBI taxonomy): Eukaryota > Viridiplantae > Streptophyta > Magnoliopsida > Brassicales > Brassicaceae > Pugionium > Pugionium dolabratum. The sequence goes on from JAEVFF010000302.1 coordinate 828,202, forward strand.
TCTAAGCTTGCTCAAATTTCTATATTGTCACAATTTTGAGACTGGAAGAGCTAATACAAAGCCTCCAGGTAATCCCATGTATCTCCAAACTACGTTATGCCATGCATTATGCTTCATTTATAACCATTGCTCAAGGAGCACCAATGATCTTTTTAGAATGATCATTTTAATGGATGATCAATTTGACATGTAGACACTAAATCTTCTGTAACATTTGATTCAAAGAGTTCAGAATGACACGAATCCAACGCTCACGTTAAGCTAGCTTAGTTTTCTATTTTGTGACAAAATTTGAGATTGAATGAGCTACGACAAAGCCTCCAACTAATCCAATGTATCCCAAACTGCGCGATGCCATGCACTATTTGTCATTTATAAGCCTTTATGCAAGAGGCACCAATGATCAGTTTAGAAGGATTATTTTATCTGGCCGATCACTTGACATGTCCGCACTAAATCGTCCGTAAGTTTTGATTTACAATTCAGAATGACACGAATCCAATGCCCATGTTACGCTAACTCAATTTTCAATATTGTGACAACATTTTAGACTGAAAGAGATACGACAAAGCCTCCAAGTAATCCAATATATCCCAAACTGCATGATGCCATGCATTATGCCTCATTTATAAGCCTTTACTCAAGGAACACCAATGATCAGTTTAGAATGATCATTTTAACTAGCCGATCACTTGACCTGTCTGCATTAAATGGTCTGTAACTGTTGATTTAGAGTTCAGAATGACACGAATCCAACGCCCACGTTAAGCTAGCTCAATTTTCTATATTGTGACAATATTAGAGACTGAAAGACCTATGACAAACCCTCCAAGTAATCCAATGTATCTCGAATTGCGTGATTTCATCCATTATGCTTCATTTATAAGCGTTTACGCAAGGAGCACCAATGATCAGTTTATAATGATCATTTTAACTGGCCGATAACTTGAAATGTCCGCTGTAAATCATCCGTAAGTTTCGATTTATAGTTCACAATGGTACGAATCAAACGCCCACGTTAAGATAGCTCAATTTTCTATATTGTGACAATATTTAAGACTGAAAGACATCCGATAAAGCATCCAAGTAAACCAATGTATCCCAAATTTCGTGTTGCCATGGATTATGCTTCATTTATAGGCCTTTACTTAAGGAACACCAATGATCAGTTTATAATTATCATTTTAACTAGCTGATCAACTTGACAGGTCCGCACTAAATAGTCTTTAACTTTTGATTTAGAGCTCAAAATGACATGAGTCCAATTCCCACATTAAACTTGCTCAATTTTCTATATTGTGAAAACATTTAAGACTAATAGAGCTATGACAAACCCTCAAGTAATCCAATGTATCCCAAACTGCGTGATGCCATACATTATGCTTCATTTATAAGCGTTTACTCAAGGAGCACCAATGGTCAATTTAGAATGATCAATTCAACTGGCTGATCAACTTGATAAGTCTGCACTAAATCATCTTTAACTTTTGATTTAGAGTTGTGAACGATACGAATTCAACGCCTACGTTAAGCTAACTCAATTTTCTATATTTGACAAAATCTGAGACCGAAATAGCTGCGACAAAGCCTCAGAGTTATCCAATGTATCCCAAATTGTGTGATGCTATGTATTATGCTTCATTTATAAGTCTTTACATAAGGAGCACCAATGATCACTTTAGAATGATCACTTTAACTTGCCGATAATGTCGCATACTAAAATATAAAATCGTGCGTAACTTTTGATTTAGAGTTCAGAATGACACGAATCCAACGCCCATGTTAACCTAACTCAATTTTCTATTATGTGATAATATTTGAGATGTAAAGAGCTACGATAAAGTCTTTGAGTAATCTAACGTATCCCAAACTGCGTAATGCCATGCAATATGCCTCATTTATAAGCCTTTACTCAAGGAGCACGATGATCAGTTTAGAATGATCATTTTAACTATTTGAGCAACTTGACATGTCTGCACTAAATCGTCTTTAGCTTTTGATTTAGAGATCAAAATAACATGAGTCCAGTGCCCACATTAACCTATCTACATTTTCTACATTGTGACAACATTTGAGACTGGAAGAGCTACGACAAAACCTCAATGTAATCCAATGTATCCCAAACTGCGTGATGCCATGCATCATGCTTCATTTATAAGACTTTACTCAAGGAGCACCAGTGTTCAGTTTAAAATTATCATTTTAACTGGCCGATCAACTTGACATGACTGCACTAAATCATCCGTAACTTTTGATTTAGAGTTCCGAAAGACACGAATCAATGCCCACGTTAAGCAAGCTCCATTTTCTATATTGTGACAACATTTGAGACTGAAAGAGCAATGACAAAGCCTACAAGTACTCCAATGTAGCCCCAACCGTGTGATGTCATGCATTATGTTTCATTTATAAGCCTTTTCTCAAGGAGAACCAATGATCAGTTTATAATGATCAATTTAACTGGACGATCAACTTGACATGTCCACACTAAGTTGTCCGTAACTTCTGATTTAGAGTTCACAATTACACGAATCTAACATCCACGTTAAGGTAACTGAGTTTTCTATTTTCTGACAACATTTAAGACTTAAAGAGATACGACAAAGCCTCCAATTAAACCAATGTATCCGAAACTGCGTGATACCATGTATTATGCTTCATTTATAAGCTTTTACTAAAGGAGCACCAATTATCAATTTAGAATGATCATTTTAACTAACTGATTAACTTGACACGCCTGCTCAAAATCATCTTTAAGTTTTGATTTAGAGCTTAAAATGAGATAAGTCCAACGCCCACGTTAAGCTAGCTCAATTTTTGATATAGTGACAACATTTGAGACTCGTAGAGCTACGACTAAGCCTCCAAGTAATCCAATGTTTTCCAAACTGCGTGATGCCATGAATTATGCTTCATTTATAAGCCTTTACGCAAGGAGCACCAATGATCAGTTTAGAATGATCGTTTTAACTAGCTGGTCAACCTGATATTTCTGCACTAAATCTTTTTTAACCTTTGATTTAGAGCTCAAAATGACATGAGTCCAACGACCATGTTAATCTAGCTCAATTTTCCATATTGTATTTTGGATTAAAAGACCTACTACAAAGTCTCCAAGTAATCCAATGTATCCCAAACTGTGTGATGCCATGAATTATGCTTCATTTATAATCCTTTACTCAAACAGCATTAATGATCAGTTTAGAATGATCATTTTAACAGGAGGATCAACTTGACATGTCCGCACTACGTCGTCTGTAGCTTCTGATTTAGAGTTCAGAATGACACGAATTCAATGTACTCGTTTAACTAGCTCAATTTTCTATATTGTGATAAAACTTAAGAGCGAAATAGCTACGACAAAGTTACCAAGTAATCCAATTTGTCTCAAACTGCGTGATGGCATGCATTATTCTTCATTTATAAGCCTTTACTTATGGAGCACCAAAGATCAGTGTAGAATGATGATTTTAGCAAGTTGATCAACTTGACAAGTCCACACTAAATGGTCTTTAACTTATGATTAAAAGCTCAAAATGACATGAGTCCAACACCCGTGTTAGGCTAGCTCAATTCTCCATATTGTGACAACATTTGAGACTGTAAGGGCTACGAAAAAGCGGGGAAGAATAAGTGGTCTAGTGTTTGCACCACCTTTACGTCTATCACAGAGGTGTGGAGTTCGACTCCACTTTCCCTCGTACGAGGGTGTTAAATCTTCATATGAAGATGTTGATCTATTGGGCCGGTCTGTTGTGGTCCAGTGAAAAAGAAAAAGATCTACGAAAAAAGCCTCCCATTAATCCAATGTATCCCAAACTGCGTGATGCCATGCATTATGTTTTATTTATAAGCCTTTACTTAAGGAGCAGCAAGGATAAGTTTAGAATGATCATTTTAATTTCTCGATCAACTTGAAATGTCCCCACTAAATCTTCTTTAACTATTGGTTTAGACTTCATAATGAAATGAATCCAACGCACACATTAATCTAGCTCAATTTTTAATATCATGACAACAGTTGACAATGAAAGAGGTACGATATAAGCCTCCAAGTAATTCAATGTATCCCAAACTGCGTGATGCCATGAATTATGCTTCATTTATACGCCTTTCCTCAATGAACACCAATGATCAGTTTAGAATGATCATTTTAACTAGCTGATCAACTTGATATGTCCGCACGTTTTTAAACTTTGATTCAGAGCACAAAATGACATGAGTCCAACGGCCACGTTAAGCTAGCTCAATTTTCCATATTGTGACAATATTTGAGACTAAAAGACCTACTACAAAACCTCCAACTATTCCAATGTATCCCAAACTGCGTGAGTGCATGAATTTTGCTGCACTTATAAGCCTTTACTCAAGGAGTACAAATGATCGGTTTAGAATGATCATTTTAACTGAATAATCAACTTGATATGTCCGTATAAGCCGTATGTAACTTCTGATTTACAGTTCAGAATGACACAAATTCAATGTCCACGTTTATCTAGATCAATTTTCTATATTGTGATAAACGTTAAGATCCAAATAGCTACGACAAAGTTACCAAGTAATTAAATGTATCCCAATGTGTGTGATGCCATTCATTATGCTTCATTTATAAGCCTTTACTCAAGGAGCACCAATGATAAGTATAGAATGATCATTTTAACTAGATGATCAACTTGATATTTGTGCACTAAATCGTCTTTAACTTTTGATTAAAAACTCAAAATGACATGAGTCTAACACCCATGTTAATCTAGCTCAATTTTCCGTACTGTGGCAACATTTGAGACTGTAAGAGCTACAAAAAAGCCTCCAAGTAATACAATGTATCCCAAACTCTGATGTCATGCATTATGTTTCATTTATAAGCATTTACTCAAGGAGCAACAATGATCAGTTTAGAATGATCATTTTAATTTGCTGTTCAACTTGAAATGTCGAAACTAAATCATTTTAATTTGGTTTACATTTCATAATGACATGAATCCAACGTCCACGTTAATCTAGCTAAATTTTTAATACTGTGACAACATTCGAGACTGAAAGGGCTACGACAAAAGCCTCCAAGTAATCCAATGTATTCCAAACTGTGTAATGCCAAGTATTATTCTTTATTTATAAGCCTTTGCTCAAGGAGCACCAATGATCATTTTAAACTAATCATTTTAAACTAATCATTTTAACTGGCCGATGACTTGACATGTCCACACTAAATCGTCCATAACTTTTTATTTAGAGTTCAGAATGACACGAATCCAACGTCCACGTTAAGCTCGCTAAATTTTCTATATTGTGATAAAATTTGAGACTGAAAGAGATACAATAAAGCATCCAAGTAATCTAATGTATCCCAAATTCCGTGATGTCATGCACTATGCTTCATTTATAAGCCTTATTGAACGAATACCAATGATCAGTTTGGAATGATCATTTAAACAGGCCCATCACTTGACATGTTCACACTTAATTGTCCAAAACATTTGATTTATAGTTCAGAATCACAAGAATCCAACATCCACATTAAGCCAGCTCAATTTTATATATCTTGACAATATTTGAGACTGAAAGAGATACGAGAAAGCCTCCAAGTAATCCAATGTATCCCAAACTGCGTGATGCCATGCATTATGCTTCATTTATAAGCCTTTACGCAAGCAGCACCAATGATCAGTTTAAAATGATCATTTTAACTGGCTGATCACTTGATATGTCCGCACTAGATCATCCCTAACTATTAATTTAGAGTTCATAATGACACGAATCCAACGTCCACGTTAAGCTAGCTCAGTTTTCTATATTGTGGTTGTATTTGAGTCTGAAAGAGATTCGATAAAGCCTCCAAGTAATCCAATGTATCCCAAATTGCGTTATGTCATGAATTATGCTTCATTTATAAGCATTTACTCAAGTAACACAATGATCAGTTTAGAATGATCATTTTAACTAGATGATCAACTTGACATGTCTGTGCAAAATCTGCTTTAAATTTTTATTTAGAGCTCAAAATGACATGAGTCCAACGCCTACGTTAAGCTGACTCAATATTCTATATTTTGACAACATTTTAAACTCAAAGAGCTTCTACAAAGTCTCCAAGAAATCCAATGTATCCGAAACTGCGTTATGCCATGCATTATGCTTCATTTATAGGCATTTCCTCAAGGAGCACCAGTGATCAGTTTAGAAGGATTATTTTAATTTGCCAGTAAACTTGACATGTGCACACTAAATTGTCGGGAACTTTTGATATAGAGTTTGGAATGACACGAATCCAACACCCACGTTAAGATAGCTGAATTTTCTATATTGTGACAAACTTTAACGCCAAAATAGTTACGAAAAAGCCTCCAAGTAATTCAATCTATCCCTAACTGCGTGATGCCATGCATTATGCTTCATTTATAAGCCTTTAAAAAAGGAGCACCAATGATCAGTTTAGAATGATCATTTTCACTAGCTAATCAACTTTACATGTCCACACTAATCGTTTTTAACTTTTGATTTAGAGCTCAAAATGACATGAGTCCAACGCCCATGTTAAGCTAGCTCAAGTTTCTATATTAAGACAACATTTGAGACCAAAAGAACTACGACAAAGCTTCCACCTAATCCAATGTATCCCAAACTGCGTGATGTCATACATTCTACTTCATTTATAAGCCTTTACTCAAGGAGCACCCATGATAATCTTAGAATGATAATTTCAAATGGCGGATCAACTTGACATATGCACACTAAATCGTGCGTATCTTTTGATTTAGAGTTCGGAATGCACGAATCAGACGCCCCGGTTGAGCTAGCTAAATTTTTTATACCGTGAAAATATTTGACACTAAAAGAGCTACGACAAAGCCTACAAGTAGTCTATTGTATCCCAAACTGTGTGATGCCATGCATTATGCTTCATTTATAAGCCATTACTCAAGGAGCACCAATGATCAGTTTAGAATGATCATTTTAACTGGCCAATCATTTGACATGTCCGCACTAACTCGTCCGGAGCTTTTGATTTACAGTTCGGAATGACATGAATCCAATGACCACGTTAAGCTAGCTCCATTTTCTATATTGTGACAATATTTGAGACTGAAAGAGTTATGATAATGACGCCAAGTAATCCAATGTATCCAAAACTCTGTGATGCCAAGCATTATGCTTCATTTCTAAGCCTTTGCTCAAGGAGCACCAATGATCATTTTAGAATGATCATTTTAGAATGATCATTTTAACTGGCCGATGACTTGACATGTCCGTACTAAATCATCCATAACTTTTGATTTAGAGTTCAGATGACACGAATCGAATGTCCACGTTAAGCTAGCTTAATTTTCTATATTGTGATAAAAATTGAGACTGAAAGAGATACGAAAATGCCTCCAAGTAATCTAATGTATCCCGAATTCCGTGATGTCATGCACTATGCTTCATTTATAACCCTTTACTCAAGGAGCACCAATGATCAGTTTAGAATGATCATTTTAACTGGCTCATCACTTGACATATGCGCACTAAATCATATTTAACTTTTGCTCTAGAGCTCAAGAAGGCATGAGTCCAACGCCGACGTTAAGCTATCTCAATTTTCTATACTGTGACAACATTTGAAACTAGAAGCGCTACGATAATGCCTCCAAGTAATCCAATGTATCCCAAACTGAGTGATGCCAAGAATTATGCTTTATTTATAAGCCTTTGCTCAAAGAGCACCAATGATCATTTTAGAATGATCATTTGAACTGTCCGATGACCTGACATGTCCACACTAAATCGTCCATAACTTTTGATTTAGAGTTCAGAATGACACTAATCCAACGTCCACATTAAGCTAGCTAAATTTTCTTTATTGTGATAAAATTTGAGACTGAATGAGATATGATAAAGCCTCCAAGTAATCTAATATATCCCCAATTCCGTGATGTCATGCACTATTGCTTCATTTATAAGCCTTTACTCAAGGAGCACCAATGATCAGTTTAGAATGATCATTTTAACTGGCCCATCACTTGATATGTCCGCACTTAATTGTACAAAACATTTGATTTAGAGTCTAGAATCACAAGAATCCACATCCACATTAAGCTATCTCAATTTTCTATATCTTGACAATATTTGAGACTGAAAGAGATAATCCAATGTATCCTATAAATAATCCAATGTATCCCAAACTGCATGATGTCATGCATTATGCTTCATTTATAAGCCTTTACTCAAGTAGCACCAATGATCAGTTTTAAATGATCATTTTAACTGGCCGATCACTTGACATATCCACACTAGATCGTCCATAACTATTGATTTAGAGTTCAGAATGAAAAGAATCCAACGTCCACGTTAAGCTAGCTCAGTTTTCTATATTGTGATAGTATTTGACACTGAAAGAGATACGATAAAGCCTCCAAGTAATCCAATGTATCCCAAATTGCGTTATGTCATGCAGTATGCTTCATTTATAAGCATTTACTCAAGGAGCACCAATGATCAGATGAGTTTATAATGATCATTTTAACTAGCTGATCAACTTGACATGTCTGTGCAAAATCAGCTTTAAATTTTAATTTAGAGTTCAAAATGACATGAGTCCATTGCCTACGTTAAGCTAGATCAATATTCCATATTTTGACAACATTTGAGACTAAAAGAGCTTCTAGAAAGCTACAAGAAATCCAACGTATCCGGAACTGCATTATGCCATGCATTATGTTTCATTTATAGGCATTTCCTCAAGGAGCACCAATTATCAGTTCAGAATGATTATTTTAATTGGCCAATAAACTTGACATGTCCGCACAAATTGTCGGTAACTTTTGATATAGAATTTGTAATGAAACGAATCCAACACCCACGTTAAGCTAGCTGAATTTTCTATATTGTGACAAACTTTAACACCAAAATAGTTACGAAAAAGCCTGCAAGTAATTCAAATCCCAAACTGTGTGATGTCATGCATTATGTTTCATTTATAAGCCTTTACTCAAAGAGCACCAATGATCAGTTTAAAATGATAATTTTCACTAGCTCATTAACTTTACATTTCCACACTAATTTGTCTTTAACTTTTGATTTAGGGCTCAAAATGACATGAGTCCAATGCCCATGTTAAGCAAGCTCAATTTTCTATATTGTGAAAACATTTGATACTAAAAGAACTACGACAAAGCTTCCACCTAATCCAATGTATCCCAAACAGCGTGATGTCATGCATTCTGCTTCATTTATAAGCCTTTACTCAAGGAGCACCCATGATATTCTTAGATGATAATTTCAAATGGCGGATCAACTTGACATGTGCACACTAAATCGTCCGTATCTTTTGATTTAGAGTTTAGAATGCACGAATCCGACGCCCACATTGAGCTAGCTTAATTTTATATACCGTGACAATATTTGACACTGGAAGAGCTACGACAAAGCCACCAATTAGTCTATTGTATCCCAAACTGCGTGATGCCATGCATTGTACTTCACTTATAAGCATTTACTCAAGTAGCAACAATGATCAGTTTAAAACGATCATCTTAACTAGCCAATCATTTGATATGTCCACACTAACTCGTCCGTAACTTTGATTTATAGTTCAGAGTGACATGAATCCAACGACCATGTTAAGCTAGCTCAATTTTCTATATTGTGACAATATTTGAGACTGAAAGAGCTACGATAATACCTTCAAGTAATCCAATGTATCCCAAATTGCGTGATGCAATTCATTATGCTTCATTTATAAGCCTTTACTCAAGGAGCAGCAATGATCAGTTAAGAATAATCATTTCAACTATCTGATAAACTTGACATTTGCGCACTAAATCGTCTTTAACTTTTGCTCTAGAGCTCAAAATGGCATGAGTCCAACGCCCATGTTAAGCTATCTCAATTTTCTATATTGTGACAACATTTGAGACTAGAAGAGCTAGGACAAAGCCTCCAAGTAATGAAATGTATGCCAAACTGCGTGACGCCATGCATTATGCTTCATTTATAAGACTTTACTCATGGAGCACCAATGATCAGTTTAGAATGATCATTTTAACTGCCCGATCACTTGACATGTCTGCAGTAACTCGTCCGTAACTTCTGACTTACAGTTGAGAATGACAAGAATCCAACGTCCACGTTAAACTATCTCAATTTTCTATATTGTGACAATATTTAAGACTGAAAGAGCTACAACAAAAGCCTCCAATTAATCCAATGTAACCCAAACTGCGTGATGCCAAGCATTATGATTCATTTACAAACCTTTGCTCAAGGAGCACCAATGATCATTTTAGAATGATCATTTTAACTGGCCGATGACTTGACATGTCCACTCTAAAACGTCCATAACTTTTGATATAGAGTTCTGAATGACACGTATCCAATGTCCATGTTAAGCTACCTAAATTTTCTATATTGTGATAAAATTTGAGACTGAAAGAGAGACGATAAAGACTCCAAGTAATCTAATGTATCCCAAATTCCGTGATGTCATGCACTATGCTTCATTTATAAGCCTTTGCTCAAGGAGTACCAATGATCAGTTTAGAATGATCATTTTAACTGGCTCATCACTTGACATGTCCGCACTAACTCGTCCATAACTATTGATTAATAGTTCACAATGACACGAATCCAGCGTCCACGTTAAGCTAGCTCAGTTTTCTATATTGTGATAGTATTTGAGACTGAAAGAGATACGATAAAGCCTCCAAGTAATCCAATGTATTCCAAATTGAGTTATGTCACGCATTATGCTTCGTTTATAAGCATTTACTCAAAAAGCACCACTGATCAGTGTATTATGATTATTTTAACTAGCTGATCAACTTGACATGCCTGTGCTAAATTGGATTTAAATTTTAATTTAGAGCTCAAAAGGACATGAGTCCAACGCCTACGTTAAGTTATCTCAATTTTCTATATTGTGACAACATTTGAGACTGAAAGAGGCTCTAAAAGCCTACAAGAAATCCAATGTATCCGGAACTGCAGTATGCCATACATTATGCTTCATTTATAGGCATTTCCTCAATGAGTACCAATGATCAGTTCAGAATAATTATTTTATTGGGCAATAAACTTGACATGTCCGCACTAAATTGTTAGTAACTTTTGATATAGAGTTTGGAATGACACGAATCCAACACTCATGTTAAGCTAGCTGAAATTTCTATATTATGACAAACTTTACCACCAAAATAGTTACGAAAAAGCCTACAAGTAATTCAATATATCCCAAACTGCATGATGCCATGCATTATGCTTCATTTATAAGCCTTTACTCAAGGAGCAACAATGATCAGTTTATAATGATAATTTTTACTAGCTGATCAACATTACATGTCCACACTAAATCATCTTTAACTTTTGATTTAGAGCTCAAAACGACATTAGTCCAAAGCCCATGTTAAGCTAGCTCAATTTTCTATATTGTGACAACATTCGAGACTGGAAGAGCTACGACAAGGCCTCCAAGTAATGAAATGTATGTCAAAATGCGTGATGCCATGAATTATGCTTCAATATAAGTGATGGGGACATCAGGTCGTATGGCCAGCCAGGAGACCAGACTGGCCGACCAGGGAGCTTGCCCGAGACAGCCGGGCCATTTGGCACATCTGCCGGCCCAAGCGGTACCGCCGGACCTTCGATCAACATTGCCAGCGGAGAGGCCCAAACCTCCGGCCCAACTGGAGGCGATGTGGATGACACCGCCGGTCTAATTGGTGACGCCGCCGGCTCCGGAATCAACTTGGCCGGCTCAGAAGACATTCCAGCCAGTACCTCGCACAGTCCAGCCGGTACAGCCGATCCAGCCGAGTGCACGGGCATTTCAACATCTACACAAGAAGACTCGGACCAGATAAGCTACCAGCTTTAGGACATGCATCTAGAGGAAGTCTCGACACCAGTGGTGCCACCAGGAGCAATGACAAGGAGCAGATCAAGGGCGCTCCTCCAGAAATTCAGCTTGTGGGTCGAAAAGCTCCTAGAACATGATCGACAAGGGACATTGGGCCAGAAGTGCAAAGAAGAGTCGAAAGGCTTCAAAAAATGCAAGGGACTTCAGAGACTTGGGCTTTAGTGGCAAGAGAGGTCAGGGCCCAAAGATTCCTAACCCTACTCCAAGTCGAAGACTAGGAGCAAGGCGCGTGCATGCCACAAGGTCGGTCACCTTCCATTTCGTGGCCGTGAGGTAAGAAAGGTAAGTTTTCAAATTGGATATTTGCCTCTTTCTGTTTTGCAGGGTAGGATTTAGATTATTTACATTTTTGAGTCAAAGACATTTTAGGAGTAGGTCCTTTTTCGGTGATGCACTTTTGTAAGTTTTTCATTTGTGCACTTTTGTAAACTTTCCATTTCTTTTCTTGAGTCGACCCTAGAAGGTCAACCTGTCGAGCATATTAATAAGGCTCCTTCCAGCATTGTAGTTCGACAACCTTTTTGATAATTAATAAAGATCAAATTTTCTTTCTACAAGTTATTCTCTCAAGAGACTTGTGCGCTTAGAACCTAGTTGAGACCAGCCCTCCTAGCTCTAAGTTTGTGATTTATCACGAGGTTCATCACCCCTCATATGGTTCACTTCACCCTTCCATTTCATACCAACCAGAAAACCCCTATCCAGAAGCTTAAGGTCGAGTTTCTCACCTAACCTTCTCCAAACAGCCCACGCGCATCCAAGCCTTGAATCGAGGCTTGTATCATTTTGGTATCAGAGCTTAAAGCTCCTAAACCAGGTTGTTTCTATCCTTTAATTAGTTTTGTTTCTAGTTCTTGCATTAGTTTAAGTCGCATTCAAGAAAAATAAAAAATAAAATAACATCAAACTCAAACCGAGTGCATCTAGCTTCTACGTGCATCACTAGGGCTTAGATCCATTCTTGTATTGCAATTTTCGACGTTCCTTTTTGTTAGAATCATATTTCTATTATTATTAAGTTAAATTAAAAAGAAAAGAAAAAGAAAATAGGAAAAACACCAAAAGAAATCGACCAAGACAGCTAGCACTAGTTGTTAGAAAGTTTCCATTTTTTTTTCAAATCTACCGTTTTTTCGAATTTCCTTTTTCCCAGTTTTTCCTTTTTGCATTTTTTCGAATTCTTCTATATAAGGAACCCTCCTAATCGATTCTAGGAGCAGAGTAACTTGTTCTTTTCTTTGTAGTATGCAATGGCAGAAGAAAATAGAGATGCAGCCAAGGCCATGATGGCCATGTTCACCACCCTCCAAACGCAACTCGCATCAATCGGCGAGAGGTTGGAGTGCATGGAGAGGCCTGTGAGATTCCAGGCCATAAGGCACGTGATGGCTGAGCAACACCGTGCTGAGGGTCCTGAGCACCCTAGGACACGGCACAAACAGGAGGAGCCCCAGCCGGATGGAGATGAGGACGCACAGCCTCATGGCTATCACCCTAGGCTGAGAGGACCTCCACGGCAACCAGAAGCAGAAGGCAATGGCTTTGAGCCATATGGTCATCACCAGAGACCAAGAATGCCTCCTAGACATCATGAGGATGGAGATGAATACACCTACAACCGGGTAACTCATCCTGATGTCAATTTTACACCTCCTAGTTTTGCAGGAAAAGTAGACCCCGAAGCCTATCTTGATTGGGAGAGGAGGATGGATCACATCTTCGATTACTACAGCCAACCAGGCCCTAGGAGAGTCTCCATGGCAGTAGCACAACTCACGGACAATGCCCTCATCTGGTGGGATCGTGAGGTGTCTGACCGATGGAGGAAAAGGTTGAGGTCCGTAGACTCATGGGTTGACATGAAAGACCTCATGAGACAAAGGTTTGTTCCCCCTTATTTTCATAGAGATTTGCAACGACGTTTTTGTACTCTTAAGCAGGGTACCAGATCAGTAGAGGAGTAATATGAAGATTCTGAGAGACTAAGGAATAGGCTGGAACTCAATGACGATGAGGAGGCTTTGATGGCACAGTTCTTGGATGGACTACAAGAAAGAATCAGCCGCAAGGTGGAAAGGCAAATCTACAATGACTTCAAGGACTTGTTCCACCTATCTGTCCAGGCTGAGCAGCACATGAAACGTAAGAGCCAAGACATCCGCAGCAAGCGTAAGACACCTTGGGCACCAAGCAACATTCCCAAGCCCATAGAAAAAGGCAAAAGCATAGGGATCGAGTCACGGTTCAAGACCAAGCCTCTTTAGTCAACCCGTGACCAGAGAGAGCCTAGTAAGTCCTCTAACCCTCAAAGATTATGTGACATCACTTGTTTCAAGTGTAGGGGTCGCAGCCACATCTCAAGAGAGTGCCCAAACAACCGGGTCATGCTGATTATGGAGGCTGGAGAGTATGAATCCCAAGATGAAGAGGACTATGAACCAAAAGGAGAATACGGTGACATTGAGTACCCTGATGTGGGGGAAGTGCTGGTCACTAGACGCATTCTCAGTGCCATGGTGGATCCTTCAGAGACCATCCAAAGTGAGAACATCTTCCAAGCCGTTGCACCATCAAGCGCAAGGTATGTAACCTCATCATAGATGGTGGTTCTTGCACTAACGTTCCTAGTGTGTACATGGTTGATAAGCTATGTCTGGAGAAGACAAGGCACCCTCGACCATAGTAGACTGAGATGGCTCGATGACAAAGTGGAGCTCAAGATCCATGAGCAAGTCACTGTGCCATTCAGTGTGGGCAAGTACCAAGACCAAGTAGTGTGCGACGTGGTGCCAATGCAAGCTGGCAATCTTCTGCTAGGAAGGCCATGGCAGTTTGACAAGGAGACCAGGCATGATGGACGAACCAATCTCTACACTTTTGTGCATGACAAGAGAAAGGTCAGCCTAGCTCCTCTCACACCTGCCCAGGTACATGAGCTTCAACAGCAAATGAGTAAGGAAAAAAAGCTCATTAAATCTAATTTTCTTATTCAACCAAGTCATGTCCGGA
>JAEVFF010000302.1:850198-935004 GCA_018901945.1 Pugionium dolabratum
GCGGAATTTGCACAAAGCATGGAGCAGTTCATGAATTTTGCAAGTAGTCAACCAATAGCTCAAAGTAGCGGAGGTAAGTTTTCTGTCCTTGTATTAATTGCAAAAATGATAAACTTCTTCCGGGATGCAAAATATGGAATCATTTATATAGTCTAGGATTTATGCCAAATTAATATATTTGGTATAAACATGGAGAAGAGCTGAATGTTCAGTTAATCACGAGTAGTCGGGGTGATGATGCCCAAACAAATCAGGGATGTACATGTGGTACTAGTGAAGATAATAGGGCCATTCGGTAATAGATATATTGAAATGGTAACGGATGCATTTCGTGAGACTATGACTGATGAGTACTATAATCAGAACGAGGAAGAATTTAATAATGTAGAAGAACCAAATTCAGAAGCACAATATTTTTACAACATGGTAGAAGCTGCGAAAAATCCATTGTATGATGGTTATCATGAAGGGCACTCACAGTTATCTTTATCTGCTCGGTTCATGAACATTAAGTCTAATTTTAATCTACCAGAAAAAAGCATGGATACTTGGCCGGAATTGTTTACCGAATATTTTCCCGAGGAGAATCAGGAAACGGGTTCATATTATGAACCCAATAAACTGATGCAAAATTTAAGGCTCCTGTTTTATACAATTGACGTGTGTTCACAATTGTATGATCTTTTGGAAGAAAGATGAGAAATGGGAAAAATATAAATTTTGTGATTCCCCCGGATATAAGCCAAGCGAGGGCAGGATGAGAATACCTTTCAATCGTATGTGGTATTTACCTATAGGCTATAAACTTAAGAGAATGTATCAAAACGAGAAAACCGCATAGGTAATGAGTTGGCATGCAGAGCATGAATCAGAAGATGGAGAAATGAGTCATCCATCGGATGCTGCGGAGTGGAAAAATTATCAATATCTATATCCAAGATTTGCTGCGGAATCTCGAAATATTTATCTTGGCTTATGTGCTGATGGGTTCACTCCATTTGGGATGTCTCGAAATCATTCATTATGGCTGGTTATTATCACTTCATATAACTTGCCACCTGATATGTGTATGAAGAAAGAGTACTTGTTTTTAACAATTCTGAATTAGGAGCCAAATCATTCGCGGGCTAGTTTGGATATAGTCCTCCGACCTTTGATTGATGAGATGAAAGAATTGTGCTCTACCGGAGTTGAGGCATACGATGTGCCGTTGAATCAAAATTTCAATCTAAAAGTCGTGTTACTGTGGACGTAAGCGATTTTCCAACGTATGAAATGTTGTCAGGATGGACAACGCATGGTAGACTATCTTGTCCAATTTGTATGGTGATACGAACGCATTTCAATTACCAAATGGTAGAAACACGTGTTGGTTTGATTGTCATAAAAGGTTTCTTCCTAAGGGTCATCCGTTACGGAAAAATCAAACAAAATTTTTTAAAGTACAGGCAGGCTTTGAATGACTATCCTCCACAACCATTGACAGGCGAACAAGTTTTATACGAGCTAATAAAAACTATCATCCTCTAAGAATATCTGACTGGGGTGGAAACAGTCATGAAACTAAAGAAGAAGGTTATGAAACTGGTATAATTGGCACACATAAAGCATATTTTGGGAGTTTCCGTACTAGAAGAATCTTAACCTACGACATAATCATGATTTGATGCATATAGAGAAGAATTTTTTCGATAACATCAGTAATACTATTATGAATGTCAAGGATAATTCAAAAGATACAGTTAAGTCAATGTTAGATATTGCAAATTTTTACTCATGAAAAGAGTTGCACATGGATGGTCGGGGTAATGCTCCATTCTCTATATATAGATTGACATAAAAAGCCAAATAACGCTTATTGGAATGTATCAAAAATGATGTCAAATTTCCAGATGGTTACATGGCAGATTTAGCAAATTTTGTGGATATGGATGGATTGAAGTTGTCGGGCATGAAAAGCCATGACTGCCATGCTCTTATGGAGAGGCTTCTCCCTTTTATATTTGCATAACTTTTACCATGAAACGTTCATCTAGCATTTTCAGGTATATACTATTAAACATATTTTATATTTTAGGTAAGTAAAATAATAATAATTGCATGTACTAATTACTAGATTTTAAAGTAGGGATTGAAGGATTTTTCCGATATCTATGCTCCAGATCATTGCAACAAATTCGTGTCCATATTCTGAAGGAAAACATAGTCTTAATTTTGTGCAATTCGGAGAAGATCTTTCAACCTGCATTTTTCGACATCATGGAGCACCTACCTATACATCTGCGATACGAAGCTGAATTGGGTGGACCTGTGTAATATAGGTGGTTGTATCTATTTGAAAGGTTTTTTAAAAAACTTAAAAGCAAAGCAAAGAACAAACGATATGCTGCATGGTCGATTGTTGAATCATATATCAGTGATAAGATATCTTACTTCTCAGAGCATTACTTTGCTAGCCATATACACACCAAAAACAGGTAGTAACAATAAATTATTGTGTTTATTAATTAATTATTTTATTAAGTAATTAAATTTTCATGCTAAATCATGTATAATATATATACAGGTGTACTAGATTCGATGAAGGTGACGTCCTTGTGTATCCGGATCCAGAGTTCCTGGATATATTTACTCACATGGGTCGTACAAGTGGTAAAAGTAAAGAAATATGGCTCTCCAAAAAATAATACAAATAAGCATATGCATATGTTTTGCGGAGAGAGATAAGTACTATGAAAACAATTTCATTTATTACATTACAATTTCATTGTAATTTAGCAATATATATTACTTTTTTATATTTAATTTTGTAGCATGTTTGAAGATCTCATTCGTTGTACGTATCCATATCTTTTGGAAGATGACATTTCATCGAAAAGAGAGGAAGAGTTCCACATATGGGTTCAAAATTATGTATGTATAATTAATTCATATGTATATATATTCTTTATTTAATTTTTTTTTAATTTTGAAATACTAATTATTGAGTATATATATATATGATCATAGGTCAATGCAAGCACTTCAATAGATCCACGCGCCTTTCCAATATGGGCTCAACAATTAATGCAATGCCCGATGAATAAAGCGTCAACTTGGCCGATATATTTTACAAGAGGTTATATGTTCCACACAAAAAAACATGGAAATAGGAGAAAGACATGCAACTACGGTATTTGTATCAAGGGAAACAATTACTCAGATGCATATGATGAAATTGATTTCTTCGGGATTTTAACTGATATCATTCAACTTGAGTATGTTGGACTCATAAATTTTAAGATCACGCTTTTTAAATGTGAGTGGTACGATCCTACGCTTTCGAAAGGAACTCGAAAGTCGGAAAATGGCGTCGTTGATGTCTTATCATCAGTGAAATACTACGAATATGAACCATTTATTCTAAGTAGATACGTAAATCATTACCTATAAATATATATATATATATTAATATATATATTGCATACGTAACATTCTATAAATTAATTTGCTTATATATAATTAAATAATTTACATTTTATTAATTATGATGTACCAACCTCTCAAATAGATCAAGTTTGTTATATTCTTTATCCGCACACCAAATCATCATCAAAACAAACATGACTCAGTGTTCTCAAAGTTAATCTCATATTTAAGATTTTGGGGAAATACAAAAACAAAGATGAGATTGTCCTTTTGCAACAACAAAATGATGAAAAAATAACGGTGATTGAAGATATAGAAGTGGATTGTTTGGTTGGTATAGTTAGTTAATCATACCGAAGAAATTGATTTCGATGTCGAAGATGCCGAATTGGAAGATGAATTTCAGTGTAATATTTCATCTTTAGATGACAATGAGGACGAAGAGATATAATATATTTGACATTTTATGTATTTTTTACATTTAGTCCTTATATATTTCTGTAAAATATTATTGTTTACTTAGTAATTGAAGTTTATACAACTCATAATGATGTTGTGAATCTTATATAATTCATAGTATTCACAAAAATTATATAATTTAGGTTTTAGGGTAATAATTGTGACTACTTTGCCAACACATTGCCACTACATTAGGAATGTGGTCGCAAATTGGTCACAAAAATAATCTGTAGTCGAAAAATTGGTCGCTGATTTGTGACCAATTTACGACATGTTGAAAATTTCTTTTGTGGTCGCAAAGTGGTCGCAAATTAGCGACCAATTCGCCACCACAATTGTAAATTTACATTTTCCCTATGTGTTATTCACATTTACAACTTATTTTTGCAACCATTATAAATGGAAAAATATAAACAAAACAATAATTGTCTTGATGTAAATTTAAGAAACATTTGAATTGTATATAAGTGGTATAAGATTAATGGAATGTGTTAAATGTTTTAGGTAAATGATATCTAAATTTCGTAAATTTGTAAAATGTTGTTGTTTAATAGCATTTGCGAAATTGACCTAAAATTTGTCTTCAATTGTAAGTTTAACCACTTAAACTTTTTTGCAAAACTAACTTTCTATCTCTTTTTTATCCTTCTAAACTTTTTTGCAAAACTAACTTTCTATCTCTTTTTTATCCTTCAACAATAACTTTATTTACAACTTTGTCATTAACTTAGAAAAAACAACACAAAGACCATTATGAACAATTTTTTCAAAACTATTACGAAAATTTCATCTTTTTCATTGCACACAACCACCATTGTCGTTGTTGTTGGGAGCTCTTAATTCCATCGACACACCCACCATAATATCTCTATTCCTTCATCAAATCTCATTCATCTCAACCTCTTTCATTTTCTCTCACATTTTTTTCCAATTTCTCTCTTCACACTACATTCAAAAGCTTCCAACTTTGCAAAAATTCATCATTATCCGTTAAAACAAGTTTCTCGGAGTCTATATTGGTCATCATTTAAGTCGTGTAGCCAAAAAATCAAGATCAAAGGTTAGTTTTCGTATTTTGGCTTCGGTTATATTTTTCAGTTGATAAAGTTATGAGAAGTTTGCTTTGTAATATATTTACAAAGCAGACTTCTCTAGCAGACTTCTCGAACTCTTCTTTGTAAATATATTACATAGCAGACTTCTCAAAGTCTGCTTTAATTGGAATAAATCTCTCTTTAAATGCAATAAACTTTTTTTCTCACTGAAACATACTTCTCAGAGAAGTCTTCAAGGTTTATTCCTATGAAAGCAAATTTATCCGATAAGTATGCTTTGATAGGAATAAAAATCAAAGACTTCGCGAATTTTTCTTTGGTGAGAAAAACAGTTTATTCTGGCTGAAGCATACTTCTCTGAAAAGTCTTCGGTGTTTATTCCGATCAAAGCATACTTCTCAGAGAAGTCTGCTTTGATAGGAATAAGCGTCGAATACTTCATGAAGTCTGCTTTGTTGAGAAAAATAGTTTATTCCGGCGGAATCACACTTCTCCGAGTTGTCTTGGTTTATTCCGATCAGAACAAACTTCTCGGAGAAGTTTGCTTTGATAGGAATACATATCGAATACTTCGCAAAGTTTGCTTTGGTGAGAAAAACAGTTTATTCCGGCTAAAGCAGACTTCTCCGAGAAGTCTTCGGCGTTTATTCCAATCAAACCATACTTCTCGGAGAACTCTACTTTGATAGGAATAAACGTCAAAGATTTCGTGCAATGTGATTTGTTGAGAAAAATAGTTTATTCCGTCTGAAGAAAACTTCTCCGATAAGTTTTCGGCGTTTATTCTGATGAAAGCAGACTTCTCGGAGAAGTGTGCTTTAGGCGGAATAAACTGTATTTCTCACCAAATCAAATTTCTCGAAGTCTGCGATATTTATTCTTATCAAAGGAAACTACTCGGAGAAGTCTGCTTTGATCGGAGTAATGATCGAAGGCTTCTCAGAGAAGTTTGCTTCAGCCATAAACTGTTTTTCACCCCAAAGCAAACTTCTCCGAAAAGTCTTTGGTGTTTATTCCGATCAAAGGAGACTTCTCCGAGAAGTCTGCTTTGATAGGAATAAACGTCGCAGACTTCGAGAAGTGATGGGTTCACCATACTTTAATGCAAAGTCTGGTAGAGCAAAATAAATCCAAATCTGAAAAACTTGAACAAACCCATCAATGGAGTAAGCAAACCTACCCAAGTCCTTATCTTTTATGGAGAAAATTAGCTTTTTAAAAGCTACTCTGCCCCATGGGTACCTCTCGAATACAGCGCGATTCATCACTAGTCTAGCATAGTTCACATTTGTGCATGCTCTACGATCACGAGCGTCAATGAAAGTCGCAAAAATGGCCAAATACCCCAACCTAATCCTATCATCACAAGACCAGGAACTACAATTTGAACAAGCCTCGACCAAATTCTGAATGCTAGGACCTTCACAAATATAGACCCAATCTTCTTCTAGAACAATCTCATCTCCATCGTGACTTCAATATCTGGCTCTTTAGCTAAACTATCATCATATTTGCAGTTCAACCCAGTCAAATGCTCAAACTCATTAAGGGAGAACCTTACCGGATTATCACCAACCAAACACCAAATCTCGCATTTGGCAATAGAGAAAAGCTGCAAGGTGAGCATGTGGTGCACAATCCTATAAGCCCACGTGAAATCCAACTTGTAGAATTTAGGGCATACACCGAGAGGAGAACTGCATAAGTACTCCCATTCATCGGCATGGTGAGCAGCCTCAAGTGCAGACATGAGCTCAGCATCTGAAGAATGATATCCGATGCTTTTATGTGGGGGTGGCTCAGTGTCTTTTGTAAAGAGGTGAAACATCAGGATATCTATGAAGGGAAAATGAAAGACCGTCAAACATCAACTAAAAACCGTCGAACATCAATTGAAACATGCAGATCTATGAATGGAAAACAAAAAAATGTCAAACATCAACTGAAACATGCAAATCTACTCATACCGTCGTTGAGGAAAGAGAGGGCGTTAAGGGGGGGGGAAAGAGAGATACAGACAAAACCTTACCGTGGGGCAAGAGAAAAAGAGATGGTGACAAGAGATAGATATGGGGCGAGAGAAAACCGAGAACCTTACCAAGAGAGATATGACGGAGAGAGAGCGAGAAAACCTTACCGCGGTAGCGAGAAAGCCGGCGAGCGTTGAGAAAGACGGCAAACAGTGAGAAAGACGGCGACAGAGAAAGCGGCAGCGAGAAAGAGAGAAACATGTTTTTTTCGGCTTGAAAATAAGTGGTAAATTATTAGCGTTTTGGCTTATATACTTCTGGTAAAAATCGATTTGGTTAAACTGTCAAATCACTAAGAAATCATGATTTGATAAAAATTCCCGGTTTGCGTAGACTTCTCGAACTCTGCTTTGTAAAAAAACATACAAAGCACACTTCTCGAAATCTTCTTTGTAAAAAACATACAAAGCAGACTTCTCGAAGTCTGCTTTGTATTTTTACATAATCCTAAACTCTAAATTGAAGGAACCCAGTTTATTTACATTTAATTTCCGGTTTGGGCAAACTTCTCGAGAAGTTTGCTTTGATAAATCTACGGCAACATCTGGAGAAGTCTGCGTAACCCTAAACCCTAAATAATAAGTTTCACTAAATGTGCGAAAGTTTTGTTAAAAATTGGATGAATATGTTAAGATAGTTAAGTAAATGCAAAATTCAAATGACATTTCAAAAATTTTCTTTTAAAAATTTGTAAATCTAAATTTTCAAGTTTACCACATAATATTTCAAATTTTACCATGAATTCTCTAAACAAACATCAACTATTAACCTACAACACATAACAATAAAAACTAGCAAATATTTGATACAATTAGATCGACCAATCTCCTTATTTCTGAATTCATTATAACTTTTACGTGCTTTTGATCTATATAAAAATTGTGTTAATAACAATTTTTTGGTAAAATATTTCATAATTATTATTTGATTTAGGTAATTTATTTACAAAGCATACTTCACTAAGTCTTCGAAGTTTATTACGATCAAAGCAGACTTCTCCGAGAAGTCTGCTTTGATAGGAATAAACCTCGAAGGTCTGCTTTGGTGAGAAAAATAGTTTATTCCAATCAAAGTAGACTTTTGGGAGAATTATGCTTTTGTGAGAAAAACAGTTTATTCCAATCAAAGCAGACGTTTGGGAGAATTATGCTTTTGTGAGAAAAACAGTTTATTACGATCAAAACAGATTTCCCGAAGTCTGCTTTGATAACAAAACAACATGCAGGGACTGAAACGTAATTAACATTTTGACATTATTTTTTAGAGAAAAAGAGTGTTTAGTAATTTCTCCACCCTCATAGGTTACTTTTGCAAAAATATTTTCATGGGGGTTAGACTTGCATTTGCAGTCAACTTTTAGGTCATTTTTAGCAATTCTTAGTTATTGAAATTTATACAACTACTAAGGATGTTATCAGTCTTATATAATTCATAGTTTTCAACAAATTCTTATGATTAATGATTTAGGGTATTATTTGTGACTACTTTGCCACTACATTGCCACTACATTGGGAATGTGGTGGCAAATTGGTCACAAAAATAATATGTGGTCCCAAAGTTGTCGCTCATTTGCAACTGATTTGTGACCAGTTTTGTATTAGTCATTATTTTAAAATGTTGTCGCAAATCAGTCATAAAATTTGCGACTGATTTGCGACCACCGTGAAAATAGTGGGAGTTGGATAAATTGGAGATGTCCGCACTAAATCGTCTGTAACTTTTGATTTAGAGTTCAGAATAACATGAATCCAATGCCCACGTTAAGCTAGATCAATTTTGAATATTGTGACAAAATTTAAGAACGAAATAACTATGATAAAGCGCCCAAGTAATCCAATCTATCCCAAACTTCATGAGGCCATGCATTATGAACAATTATAAGCCTTTACTCAAGGAAAACCAATGATTAGTTTTGAATGATCAGTTTAACTAGCAGATCGACTTGACATATCCGCACAAAATCGTCTTTAACTTTTGATTTAGAGTTCAAAATTACGTGAATCTAATGCCCACGTTAAGGTAGCTCAATTTTCCATATTGTGACAACATTTGAGACTAAAAGAGCCACGACAAAGCTTCCAAGTAATCCAATCTATCCAAATTACGCGATGTCATGCATTATGCTTCATTTATTAGCCTTTACTCAAGTAGCACCAATGATCAGTTTAGAATGAAAATTTTAATTGGCCGATCAACTTGATACTTATGCACTAAATCATCCATAACTTTTTCTGTAGAATTCAAAATTACACGAATCTAATGCCCACATTAAGATAGGTCAATTTTTTATATTGTGACAACATTTAAAACGGAAAGAGCTATCACAAAGCCTTCAAGTAATCCAATCTATCATAAACTAGGCGATGCCATGCATTATGCTTCATTTATTGCTTTTACTCAAGTAGCACTAATGATCAATTTAGAATTATAATTTTATAATTATCAGTTTAGAATTATCACTTTAACTGGCCGATCAACTTGACATGTCCTACTAAATTATCCGTAACTTTTGATTTAGAGTTCAGAATGACACCAATCCAACGCCCATGTTAAACAATCTTAATTTTCAATATGGTGAAAAATTGAGGTCCTAATTAGCTATGACCAAGTCTCCAAGTAATACAATTTGCGTGGTGCCATGCATTATGCTTCATTTGTAAACTTTTTGCTCAATGAGGACCAATGATCATTTTAGAATGATCAATTCAACTAGCAGTAAACTTGACATGTATGCAAGAAATCGCGCGTAACTTTTGATTAAAAGTTCCGAATGACATGATTCCAACGTCCATGTTAAGCTAGGTCAATATTCTATACTGAGACAACATTTAAAACCAAAATAGTTACAAAAAGCCTCCAAGTAATCCAACCTATGATCAGTTTCGAATGATCATTTTAACTGGCCGATCAACTGGATATATCCGCACTAAATCGTCTGTAACTTTTGATTTAAACTTTAGAATGACACTAATCCAACGCCCAAGTAAACCTAGCTCAATTTTCTTTATTGTGATAGAAATTAAGACCGAAATAACTACGCCAAAGCCTCCAATTAATCCAGCCTATCCCAAACTACGTGATGCCATGCACTAAGCTTCATTTGTAAACCTTTGCTAAATGAACACCAATGATCAGTTTAGAATGATGAATTTAACTAGCTGATAAACTTGCAATGTCCGAACTAAATCGTCCGTATGTTTTGATTTAGAGTTCAGAATGACACGAATGAAATACCCACGGTAAGCTATCTAAATTTTTTATAATGCGGTAGAATTTAAGACCGAAATAGCTATGATAAAGCCTCTAACTAATCTAATCTCTCAAAAAATGTAGGATGCCATGCATAATGCTTCATTTGTAATCCATTGCTCAATGAGAACCAATGATCAGTTTAGAATTTTCATTTTAACTAGCAGATCAACTTGTCATGTGCGCACTAAATCTTGTGTAACTTTTGATTTAAAGTTCAGAGTGACATGAATCCAACCACCAATTAAAGCAAGTTCAATTTTCTATATTGTGACAAAATTTAAGATCAAAACAGCTACAAAAAAGCCTCTAAGTATTCCAATCTATCCTAAATTGCGTGATGCCATTCATTATGCTTCATTTTTGAACAATTGCTCAATGAACACCAATCATCAGTTTAGAATGATCAACTTAACTAGCCGATAAAATTGAGATGTTCGCACTAAGTCATTCGTAAATTTTGGTTTCGAGTTCAGAACAACACTAATCCAATGCCCACGTTAAGCTAGCCTAATTTTCTATATTGTGATAAAATTAAAGACCGAGATAGCAAAGATAAAACCTCCAAATAATCCAATCAATCCCAAACTACGTGTTGCCATGCATTATGCTTCATATGTAATCCTTTGCTACATGAGCACGCTCAATTTTCTGACCAATAATAGCAAGCTCAATTTTCTGACCAATAATAGCAAGCTCAATTTTTTGATTTAGTTCTGAGTGACAAGAATCCAACGACCAATAATAGCAAGCTCAATTTTCTATATTGTGACAAAATTTAAAACGAAAATAGCTACGACAGAGCTGCTAAGTAATCCAATCTATCCCAAACTCCGTGATGCCATGCATTATGCGTCATTTATACGCCTTTACTCAGTGTGCACCAATGATCAGTTTAGAATGATTATTTTTACTAATATCAACTTGAGATGTCCACACTAAATCGTTTTTAACTTTTGACTTAGAGCTCAATATGACATGAATCTAATGCCCACGTTAAACCAGCTCAATTTTTCATATTGTGACAACATTTGAGACTGAAAGAGCTATGACAAAGCCTCCACGTAATCCAATGTATCCCAAACTGCGTAATGCCATGCATTATGTTTCGTTTATATGCTTTTGCTCAAGAAGCGCCAATGATCAATTTAGAATGATCATTTTAAGTGGTCGATCAAGTTGACATGTACACACTAAATCAACTGTATCTTTTGATTTAGAGTTTAGAATGACACGAATCCAACGCCCACGTTAAGTTAGCTCAATTTTCTATATTGTGAAAGCATTTGAGACTGAAAGAGCTACCACAAAGCCTTCAAGTAATCCAATCCATCCTTAACTGCGTGATGCCATGCAGTATGCTTGATTTATAAGCCTTTACTCAAGGATCACTCGTGATCAGTTTAGAATGATCAATTTAGAATGATCAATTTAACTAGTCGATAAACTTGAGATATCTGCACTAAATCGTCAAGAACTTTTAATTTAAAGTTAAGAATGACACGAATCCAGTGCCCATGTTAAGCTAGCTCAATTTACAATAATGTGATAGAATTTTAGACATAAATAGCTAAGATAGAGCCTCCAAGTAATCCAATCCATCCAAAACCGAGTGATGCCATGCATCATACTTCATTTGTAATCCTTTGCTCAATGAGCACCAATGAATAGTTTAGAATGATCATTTTAACTAGCCGATCAAATGTCATGTGCGCGCTAAACCATCCCTTACTTGTGATTTAGAGTTCATAATGACACGAATCCAATGGGCACGCTAAGCTAGCTCAATTTTCTATACTATGACAAAACTTAAGACAAAAATAGCTACGACAAAGCCTGCAAGTAATCTAATTTATCCCAAACTGCGTGATACCATGCATTCTACTTCATTTGTAATCCGTTGTTCGATGAGCATCAATGATCATTTTAGAATGATCATTTTAACTAGCCGATCAATTTGACATACCCGCACTAAATCATCCATAACTTTTGATTTAGATTTCAGAATGACATGAATCCAACGACCAAGAGTAAAGCTAGCTCAATATTCTATATTGCGACAAAATTTAAGACTGAAATAACAACGCCAAAGCTTCCAAGCAATCCAATATATCCCAAACTGCGTGATGCCATGCACTCTGCTTCATTTGTAAATCTTTGCTCAATGAACACCAATGATCAGTTTAGAATGATCAATTGAACTAGCCGATAAAATTGAGATGTCCACACAAAATTGTCCATAACTTTTGATTTAGAGTTAGGACTGAAACGATTCCAATGCCTACTTTAAGCTAACACAATTTTCTATATTGTGATAGAATTTAAGACCGAAATAACTACAATAAAGCCTCCAAGTAATCTAATCAATCCAAAACTGCATGATGCCATGCATCATGCCTCATTTGTAATCCTTTGCTCAATAGGCACCAATGAACAATTTGGAATGATAATTTCAACTGGCTGATCAACTTGTCATGTGCCCACTAAACCGTCTGTAACTTCCGATTTAGAGTTTGGAGTGTCATGAATCCAACGCCCAAGTAAACCTTCCACAATTTTCTATATTGTGAGAAAATTTAAGACCAAAATAGCTACGACAAAGCCTCTACGTAATCTAATCTATCCCAAACTACGTGATGCCATGCATTATGATTCATTTATACGCCTTTACTCAATGAGCACCAATGATCAACTTAGAATTATTATTTTAAGTAGCTGATCAACTTGACATGTCTGCACTAAATCATCTTTAACTTTTGACTTGGAGCTCAAAATGACATGAATCTAATGCCCACGTTAAGCTAGCTCAATTTTCCGTATTGTGGCAATATTTGAGACTGAAAGAGCAACGACAAAGGCTCCAAGTAATCCAATGTACCCCAAACTGTGTGATACCATGCATTATGCTTTATTTATAAGCCTTTACTCAAGAAGAACCAGTGATCAGTTTAGATGATCATTTTAACTGGCTGATCAACTTGACATGTTCACACTAAATCGATCATAACTTTTGATTTAGAGTTCTTAATGACACGAATTCAATACCCACGTTAAGCTAGCTCAATTTTCTATTTGTGAAAACATTTGAGACTGAAAGAGCTAATGGAAATCCTTCACGTAATCCAATATATGCTAAACTGCGTGATGCCATGCATTATGCTTCATTTCTAAACCTTTACTATTCAAGGGCAGTAATGATCAATTTAGAATGATCAGTTTCGAATGATCACTTTAACTGGCTGATCAACTTGAAATTTCTGCTCTAAATCGTCTATAACTTTTGATTTAGAATTCAGAATGACACAAATCCAATGCCCACGTTAAGCTAGCTCAATTTTCCATAATGTGACAAAACTTAAGGCAAAAATAGGTACGACGATAACTCCAAGTAATCCAATCTATCCCAAACTGCATGATGCCATGCATTATACTTCATTTGTAATCCTTTGCTCAATGAGCAACAATGATAATTTTAACCGGCCGATAAACTTGACATGTCCGCACTAAATCGTCCGTATTTTTTTATTTAGATTTCAGAAAGTCACGAGTGCAACACCCAAGTAAATCTAGCTCAATTTTCTATATTGTGACAAAATTTAAGACCAAAATAGCTATAACAAGGCCTTTAAATAATCCAATCTATCCCAAACTGTGTGATGCCATGCATTAGGCTTTATTTGTAAGCCTTTGTTCAAAGAGCTCCAATGATTATTTTAAAATGATCAATTTAACTACCCGATAAACTCGAGATGTCCATTCTAAATCATCTATAGCTTTTAATTTGGATTTCAGAATGATACGAATCTAATGCCCACATTAAGCTGGCTCAATTTTCTATATTGTGACAAAATTTAAGACCAAAATAGCTACAACGAATCTTCCAAGTAATCTAATCTACCCGAACTAAGTTATGTCATGCATTATGCTTCATTTGTAAACCTTTGCTCAATGACAACCAATGATCTGTTAAGAATGATCAATTTAACTAGCCGATAAACATGATATATCCGCACTAAATCGTCCATAACTTTTGATTTAGATTTCAGAATGACACGAATCCAACGCCCATGTAAAGCTAGCTCAACGTTTTATATTGTGACAAAAATGAAGACAAAGATAGCTACGACAAAGCCTCCAAGTAATCCAATCTATCCTGAACTGCATGATGTCATGAATTCTGCTTCATTTATAAGCCTTTACTCAAGGAGTACTCGTGATCAGTTTAGAATTATCAGTTTAACAGGCCGATCCACCTGACATGTCTGCTCTAAATCGTTTGTAACCTTTTTTTAAAGTACAGAAAATGACACGAATCCAACACCCAAGTAAAGCTAGCTCAATATTCTATATTGTGACAAAATTTAAGACCGAAATATCTATGCATGGCCTCCAAATAATCCAATCTATCCCAAGTTGCATGATGCCATGCATTAGGCTTCATTTGTAAGCCTTTGCTCAATGAACACCATTGATCAGTTTAGAATGATCAATTTAACTATCCGATAAACTTGAGATGTCCGCACTAAATCGTCTGTAGCTTTTAATTTAGAGTTCAGAATGATACGAATCCAATGCCCACATTAAGCTACTTCAATTTTCTATATTGTGACAAAATTTCAGACCAAAATAGCTGCGACAAAGCTTCCAAGGAATCCAATCTATCCCAAACTAAGTAATGTCATGCATTATGCTTTAGTTGTAAACTTTTGCTCAATGACAACCAATGATCGGTTTAGAATGATCAATTTAACTAGCGGATACACATGACATATCCGCACTAAATCGTCTGAACTTTTGATTTAGATTTCAGAATTACACGAGTCTAACGCCCATGTAAAGCTAGCTCAATGTTTTATATTGTGACAAAATTGAAGACTGAGATAGCTACAACAAAGCCTCCAAGTAATCCAATCTATCCTAAATAGCATGATGTCATGCATTATGCTTCATTTTTACATCTTTACTCCACGAGCACCAATGATCAGTTTAGAATACTCATTTTAACTAGCTCATCAACTTGACATGCCCACAAAAAATCGTCTATAACTTTTGATTTAGAGGTCAAAATGACATGAATCCAACGCCCTGATTAAGCTAGCTCAATTTTCCATTTGGTAAAAACGGCCGAGACTAAAAGAGCTACGAAAAAGCCTCCCAGTAATCCTATGTATCCAAAGCTGCATGATGCCATGCGTTATGCTTCATTTATAAGCATTCACTCAAGGAACACCAATGATAAGTTTAGACTGATCATTTCATCCGACCAATCAATTTCACATGTAGGCACAAAATCGTCCATAACTTTTGATTTACAGTTCAAAATGACATTAATCCAACGCCCACGTTAAGCTAGCTCAGTTTTCTATATTGTGACAACAATTGAGACTGAAAGAGCTACCACAAAGCCTTCAAGTAATCCAATCTATCCTAAACTGCGTGATGCTATGCATTTCACTTCATTTATAAGCCTTTACTCAGGGAGAATAGAGTCATCAGTTTAGAATTATCACATTAGCTGGCCGATAAACTTGACATGTCCGCACTAAATTGTCAGTAACATTTGATTTAGAGTTCAGAATGACATAAATTCAGCGCCCACGTAAAGCTAGCTCAATTTTCTATATTTGTGACAACATTTGAAATTGAAAGAGCTACCACAATGCTTTCAAGTAATCCAATCTATCCTAAACTCTGTGATGCCATGCATTATGCTCTTTATGGCCTTTATTCAAGGAGCACTAATAATCAGTTTTGAATGATACCTTTAGCTGGCCGATCAACTTGACATGTCCGCAATAAATCATCCGTAATTTTTGATTTAGAGTTCAGAATGACACGAATCCAATGCCCAAGTAAAGCTATTTCAATTCTCTATATTGTAACAAAATAATACCAAATAGCTATGATAAGGCCTCCAACTAATCCAATGTATCCCAAACTGCATGATGCCATGCATTACGCTACATTTGTAAGTCTTTGCTCAATGATCACCAATGATGAGTTTAGAATGATCAATTTAACTATCCGATAAACTTGAGATTTCTGCACTAGATCGTACGTACCTTTTGATTTAGAGTTCAGAATAACACGTATACAATGCGCACGTTAAGCTAGCTCAATTTTCTATATTGTGACAGAAGTTAAAACCAAAATAGCTACGATAAAGCATGTAAGTAATCCAATAAATCCTAAACTGGATGATGTCATACTTTTATGCTTCATTTGTAATCCTTTGCTCAATGAGCACCAATGAAAACTTTAGATTGATCATTTTAAATACCCAATTAACTTGTCATGTGCGCACTGAATCGTATGTAACTTTTGATTTAGAGTTCAGAGTGACACGAATCCAATGCCCAAGTAAAGCTTGCTCAATTTTCTATATTGTGACAAAATTTAAGACCAAAATAGCGACGACAAAGTCTCTAAGTTATCCAATCTATCCTAAACTTTGTGATGCCATGCATTATGCTTCATTTATACACCTTCACTCAATGAGCACCATTGATCAATTTAGTATGATTATTTTAACTAGCTGATCAACTTGACATGTCCGCACTAAATCATCTTTAACTTTTGACTTGGAGCTCAAAATGACATGAATCTAATCCCCACGTTAAGCTAACTAATTTTCCGTATTGTGACAACATTTTAGACTGAAAGACCTATGACAAAGCTTCCAAATAATCCACTGTATCCGAAACTGCGTGGTGGAATGTGTTATGCTTCATTTATAACCATTTACTCAAGAAGCACCAATGATCAGTTTTGAATGATCATTTTAACTGGGTGATACAATTGAAATGTACGCACTAAATCGTCCGTAAGTTTTGATATAGAGCTCAAAATGACACAAATCCAACACCCACCTTAAGCTAGCTATATTTTTTGTATTCTGAAAACTTTCAAGACTAGAAGAGCTACCACAGAGCATTCATGTAATCCAATATATCCTAAACTGCGTGATTCCATGCATTTCGCTTCATTTATAAGCCTTTACTCAATGAGCACTATTGATCAGTTTAGAATGATCACTTTAACTGTCCGTTCCACTTGATATGTCCGCTCCATATGGTCCGTAACTTTTGATTAGGAGTTCCGAAAGACACGAATCCAACGCCAAGTAAAGCTAGCTCAATTTTCTTTATTGTGAAAAAAATTTAATACCGAAATAGCTACTATAAAGCCTCCAAGTAATCCAATCAATCCAAAAATGCATGATGCCATGCATTACGCTTCATTTGTAATCCTTTTCTCAATGAGAACCAATGAAATGTTTGTCATGATCATTTTAAGTACCCGATTAACTTGTCATGTGCACACCAAATCATCCGTAACTTTTGATTTTGAGTTTAGAGTGACACGAATCAAACGCCCAAGTAAAACATGCTCAATTTTCTATATTGTAACAAAATTTAACCCCGAATTAGCTACAAAAAAGCCTCTAAGTAATCCAATATATCCCAAACTTCGTGATGTCATGCATTATGCTTTATTTATATGCCTTTACTAAATGAGCACCATTGATCAGTTTAGAATGATTATTTGAACTAGCTGATCAATTTGACTTGTCCGCATTAAATCATCTTTAACTTTTAGCTTGAATCTCAAAATGACATAAATCTAATTCCCAAGTTAAGCTAACTTAATTTTCTGTATTGTGACAACATTTGAGACTGAAAGAGATACGACAAAGCCTCCAAGTAATCAATGTATCCCAAACTGCGTGATGGCATGCATTATATTTCATTTGTAAGCATTTACTCAAGAAGCACCAATGATAAGTTTAGAATGATCATTTTAGTTCGCCGATCAACTTAACGTGTCAACACGAGAAAACAAGGCTTTTGCGACCATAGACTATGGTCGCAAAAGCTTCGTCGCAAATTTTTGTGATAACAAATTAGGCGCACTTTTGTGACTGATTTGCAACCACAGTAATAGTGGTACATTTTGCGACAGATTTGCTCCAAATATTGGTCCATCTATTTGCGACTACTTTGTGACTGGTTTGTAGTAACACATTTTGCGACTACTTTGCCATTACATCAATGGTTGCAAAATCACTTTGCGACCACTTTGCGACTACGGACATCATGTACTCGCAAATCAGCAACAAATTTTTGTGGCTGATTTGCGACCACGTCTTTAACTTTGATAGCTACGACATTGTATCCGTAGTCGAAAATCAGTAACAAATATATAGGACTGATTTGCGACTAATTTGCGATTACAGCCGAATTAGTTTGAAAAAAAAAATAATTAACTAAATTTTTATGAAATTAAAATTAAAAATTACTATTTTATTTTAAAATAATAATTTTTAATTTTAATTTCAAAATATTGGAATTAATTATTATTTAAAAGAAATTAAATATTACTATTAAGTAATAATGAATATAATTTTTAATATTATTTATAAATATTTTATTTAAATAAAATGTTTTGTAATTATAAATATTATTATAATTAAATAATAAATAATTTCTATTAATTAATTAATTTATAAAATAAAAAGAAATTATAAAAAATGATAAATTTTATTAAAAAATTCAAAAGAAAATAAATCTAATTATCCGGAGGCGGAATTAATAATCGGATGGCAAAAATGCTGATGCACTGTTCGATGGTTCACCTGCGGCATCGTATCCCGCATAAAAGACATGAAAGCGGGATTTGTCCGTTGGAAATATCCGACGAGCTTCTCCAAGTTGTTAGTTTTTTTCTGGTTTTCCTTTTGGACTTCCTGCATCCTCCGATTCGCTTCCAAAATCTGCGCATTTTGTTCTTCAATACGTATATTACATGCGTTTTGTTCTTCGATATGTCGTTGTGTGGCTAAGCGTTGATCCTTAAGCGCAACAAAGTCAGAGGTAGTGGATTGGAAGCCACTACACCTCCCCGACCCGTGCATGCGGTTCAGCCTACCGAGTCCGTAAAGATGGGCTCGATCATTCGCAACGGAGAACTGCAAAAAATTAATAAAAAGAATAGAATAATTATATTAAATTTAGTGTATATCAAAAAAAAATTTAAAATTTTTTTTACCTGAATGAAGATCTTACTCTTCTCATCTTGGGTGAGCTTTATTCAGCAAGAAGTACCGTCGGACGTTTCAGTTACATCGACCTCCACGATCGCCATCTTTTATTGGATGTTTCGTTCGTATGATTCACCGATTTGTTTATCTTTCAAATCCTCATACGAACCATCCTGCCGAGTGTGAGTCATTAGAAAGACCTTACCAGTTGAGACCGGTCGTCCCAAATTATTTTCTTAAATATTTAAATAAATTATTAATACATAACAATTAAATTTAAATTTAAATTAAATATTTTTAAGTACTTACCATTCCTTGTTGGATCTGGATGTAAGATTTTCGCTCTGACAAATGCTTATACAAACCTAGGCCATCCCGAGAGGAGTTGCGGTTATTGGAGGATTTGCTACTACTCTCATTTGATGTTTCTGTTTCCAAGTAGTGTGTCATAGTTTTGTACAGACTTGGAGAAATCCACCTGGGACGTTTGCCGGTTGTATGAACTGTGCTCACCATCCATTTCATCCGTCTTAGACAGATGGAGTCAAACTCCTTTCGTACCACCAAGGTGATCACAGGATCCAGGTGTACGATTGCGTGCAAATTTAAAAAATATAATCAATTTTAGTAATTATTAAATTTTATTAAATAAAACATTTTGAAAAAATATACTTACCGCAAATTCGATAAAGTATTTGTCTTGTCGTTAAGCTGGTACGACCGTCCAACGGTAGTAGGGGCCGTCAAAATTTTTTTCAATATTTCTGAAATTTGACGGGTTATTGTCCCTTTGACCCGGTCAAACCTAATTAATGAAATATATAAAATATAAGCATCTTAAATGCACATTGACCTCTTCCTCCTCATGCTCATAGGCTTCCTGAAACCGAGGAGTCAGATCGGTTTCAGGAAACGAGTGAGGGGTGAAGGTGTATTGTGGAGGGAGGCGGGATGCCGCTCTACAAGTAGCGGGTGAGGGGTTCGAGGAGGCCGAAGAGTTACCCCGACCGGAACACGATGGGATTTGTCATCTTCCACGACCTCTCATCGACCTAGCGCTACTTGCCATTGGATATTGGGTGTTTGAGAGAGTTTTAGGTGTTTGAGAGAGTTTTAGAAAGTAGGAAGTTTTGTGTGAAGTGTGAAAATGAGAGAAAAGAGTTATGTATTTATAGGAAATATTTGAGACCACGTATGTAGTCGCAAATTAGTGGCAAACTAGGAAATTAAATAGGTGGTCGCAAATTACTCGCAAATTTGCGGCTGATTTGCGACCACCAATTAATTTGGTGTGAGTTGGAAAATCTTAAAACTTTCAAACTCCCACCAAATTAAATGGCGGTCATAAATCAGACGCAAATTTGCGACCACGTATTTAAAGTCTATAAAATAACCCGTGGTCGCAAATAAGTCGCTATTTTGCAACTGATTTGCGATAACCAGTACATCTGGTGGGAGTTGAAAATTTTCAAGAATTTTCATCTCCCACCATTTTCACGGTGGTCGCAAATCAGTCGCAAATTTGAGACTGATTTGCGACTACGGGTTATTTTTGTGACCAATTTGCCACCACATTCCTAATGTAATGGAAATGTGGTGGCAAAGTAGTCACTATTAAAATCCTAAACCCTAAATTATATGATTTTGTGGAATACTATGAACTATATAAGATTGATAACATCATTAGAAGTTGTATAAACTTTATTTAGTAAACAACAACATTTGATTTTTCTAACATTTCAAAGGTATACAAATTAAATGTTTCTAACATTTACATCAACACAAATATGATTTTTTTTTATATATGGCCACCTATAATGGTTAGTACTTACCTAGAAATGAAAAAATAAGTTGTAAATGTGAAAAATAGATAGAGAAAATGTAAATTTATCCTATGTAGTCGCAAAGTGGTCCCTATTTTGCGACCAATTTGCGACCACAGTAGAAATTTAGAACCCGTGGTCGCAAATTGGTTGCAAATTCGCGACTGATTTGCGACCATAGATTATTTTTCTGAGAAATTTTCTACAAGATTACCAATGTAATGGCAGTGTGGTGGCAAAGTAGTCATAATTAATACCATAAACCCTAAATTATATGATTTTGTTGAATACCATGAATTATATAAGATTGTTAACATCATTAGGAGTTGTAGAAACTTCAGTTACTAAGTAAACAACAACATTTGACAAATTTACTAAATTTGCATATCATTTACCTAAAACACATAACACATCCCTTAACCTTATACCTCTTAAATACAATTCAAATGTTTTTTACACTTACATCAACACAAATATGATTTTGTTTATATTTGATCACCTATAATGGTTAGTACTTACCTACAAATGCAAAAATAAGTTGTAAATGTGAAAAAGACATAGGGAAAATATAAATTTACCCTATGTAGTCGCAAAGTGGTCGCTATTTTGCGACCAATTTGTGACCACAATAGAAATTTTGAACCCGTTGTCGTAAATTGGTCGCAAATGTGCGACTGATTTGCGACCACAAATTATTTTTGTGACCAATTTCCCACCATATTACCAATGTAGTGGCAAATGGTGGCAAAGTAGAAAAATTAATGTTCCAAAACCTAAATTATATGTTTTTGTGTGAATAATATGAATTATATAAGATTGATAACATCATTACGAGTTGTACAAAAAACTTCAATTCAAAACAAAACTATTTTACAAAAATATATTACATCTCTTCCTCCTCATCATCATGTGAAGATGAAATATTACACTGAACTTCATCTTCTAGTTCGGAATCTTCAACATCGAAATCAATTTCTTCAGTATGATTAACTCTATCAACCAAATGATCCACTTCAATCTCTTCAACCACCGTTAGCTCTTTATCATTTTCTTGTTGCAAAAGGCCAATCTCTTTTTTGTTTTTGTATTTCCCCAAAATGTTAGATCTGGGATTAACTTTGAGAACACTGAGCCATGTTTGTTATGATGATGATTTGGTGTGCGGATAAGGAATATAACAAACTTGATTTGCTTGAGAGGCTATGGTACATCATAATTAATAAAATATAAATTAGTTAGTTAATTATATAAACAAATTGTTTATATAATTTTACGTACGTAATATATATAAATTAACTTATAGTTATAGTTAATTATTTACATACCTAGAATAAATGGTTCGTATTTGTAGTATTTCCCTGATGATAACACATCAAGGATGCCAACTTTCTGACTTCCGAGTTCCTTTCAAAAGTATAGGATCTATCCAATCTATCCCTAGCTGTATGATGCTATGCATTATGCTTCATTTGTAATCCCTTGCTCAATGAACACCAATGATGAGTTCAGAATGATCATATTAACTAGCCGATCAACATGTCATATCCGCACTAAATCATCAATAACTTTTGATTTAGGGTTCAGAGTACACGAACCCAATACCAAAATAAAGCTAGCTCAATTTTCAATATTGTGTCAAAATTTAAGACTGAAATAGCTATGACAAATCCTCCAAGAAATCCAATTTATCCCAAACTGTGTGATGCCATGTATTATGCTTCATTTATAAGCCTTTACTCAAGGAGCATGAATGATCCGTTTAGAATGATCATTTTAACTAGCTGGTCAACTTGATATGCCCGCAATAAATCATTTTTAATTTTCGATTTCGAGCTCAAAATGACGTGAATCCAACGCCCCCGTTAAGATAGCTCAATTTTCCATATTGTGACAACATCTGACTGAAAAAGCTAGACAACTGCTTAGAGTAATCGAATGTATCCCAAACTGCGTGATAGCATGAGTTATGCTTCATTTATAAGCCTTTACTGAAGGAGAACCAATGATCAATTTAGAATGATCATTTTAACTAGCAGCTCAACTTGTCATGTCCGCACTAAATCATCCGTAAATTTGGATTTAGAGTTCAGACTACACGAATCCAACGCACAAGTAAAGCTAGCTCAATTTTCTATATCATGACAAAAATTTAAGACCAAAATAACTACAACACATCCTCCAAGTAAACCAATCTATCCCAAACTGCGTGATGCTATGCATTATACTCAATGAGCACCAACGATCAGATTGGAATATTCATTTTAACTAGATGGTCAGCTTGAAATGTCTGCACTAAGTCATCTTTAACTTTGATTTAGACCTCAGAATGACATGAATCCAATGCCCACATTAATCTAGCTCAATTTTCCATAGTATGACAACAATTGAGACTGAAAGAGTTGCGAAAAAGCTTTTAAGTAATCCAATCTATCCCAAACTACGTGAGGCCATGCATTATGCTGCTTCATTTATAAGCCTTTACCCAAGGAGCACCAATGATAAGTTTAAAACACAAGAATAAATGGAGTTTTCCAAAAAAACCTGCTAGTGGAATGATCATTTTAACTGGATGATCAACTTGACATGTATGCACTAAATCGTTCATGCCTCTTTATGAAAAGTTAAAAATGGCACGAATCCAACACCCACGTTAAGCTAGCCCAATTTTCTATAATGTGACAATATTTGAGACTGAAAGAGATAGCACAAAGCCTTCAACT
Source organism: Pugionium dolabratum (assembly GCA_018901945.1). Lineage (NCBI taxonomy): Eukaryota > Viridiplantae > Streptophyta > Magnoliopsida > Brassicales > Brassicaceae > Pugionium > Pugionium dolabratum. Next base: position 873,983 of record JAEVFF010000302.1, read on the forward strand.
AATCCAATCTATCATAAATAGTGCGATGCCATGCATTATGCTTCATTTATAAGACTTTATGCAAGGAGAACCAATGATCTGTTTAGAATGATCATTTTAACTGGCTGATTATTTTGACATGTACGCACTAAATTGTTCTTGCCTTTTCATGTAGACTTAAGAATGGCATGAATCGAACGCCGACGTTAAGCTACCCCAATTTTCTATACTGTGACAACATTTGAGACTGAAGAGATACCACAAAGACATCAAGTAAGCCAATCTATCCTAAAGTCCGCGATGCCATGCATTATGCTTCATTTATAACCCTTAACGCAAGAAGCACCAATGATCAGTTTAGAATCATTATTTTAACTTGCTGATTAATTTGAAATGTCCGCACTAAATCGACCGTAAGTTTTGATTTAGGGTTCATAATAACACGAATCCAATGCCCACGTTAAACTAGCTCAATTTTCTATAGGGTGACAAAATTTAAGACTGAAATAGCTACGAAAAAGCACCCGTGTAATCAATCAATCCTAAACTGACTGATGCCATGCATTATGCTCCATTTATAAGCCCTTACTTAAGGAGCACCAATGATCAGTTTAGAATGATCAATTTAAATATATGCTGAACTTGACATGTCCACACTGAATCGTCTTTAACTTCTGATTTAGAGCTCAAAATGACATAATTCCAACGCCCACGTTAAGCAAGCAGAATTTTCCATATTGTGACAACATTTGAGACTGAAAGAGCTACACAAAGCCTCACAGTAATGCCATCCATCCCAAACTTCGTGATGCCATGCATTATGCCTCATTTATAAGCCTTTACTCAAGCAGTCTCACTGATCAGTTTAGAATGATCACTTTAACTGGCTGATCAACTTCATAAGTCTGCACTAAATCGTCCAGAACTTTTGAATTAGAGTTCCGAATGAAACGAATCCAATGAGCACGTTAAGCTAGATCAATTTTCTATATTGTGACAAAATTTGAGACTTAATGAGATAACACAAAGCCTTCAAGTAATCAAATATATCTTAAACTGCATGATACCATGCATTATGTTTCATTAGTAATCCTTTGCTCAATGAGCACCAATGATTAGTTTAGAATGATCATTTTAACTATAACGATCAACCTTACATAACCGCACTAAATGGTCTTTAACTTTTGATTTAGAGCTCAAAACGACATGAATCTTACGCCCACAATAAGCTAGCTCAATTTTCCATATTGTGACAACATTTGATAGTGAAAGAGCTGCGACAATGCCTTGAAATAATCCAATCTATCCCGAGCTGTGTGATCCCATGTATTATGCTTCATTTATAAGCCTTTACGCAAGGAGCACCAATGATAAGTTTATAATTATCATTTTAACTGGCAGATCAACCTGAAATGTACGAACTAAATCGTTCATCCCTTTTTATGTAGAGTTAAGATAGACACGAATCCAACGCCGGCTTTAACCTAGCCCAATTTTCTATATTGTGACAATATTTGACACTGAAAGAGATACTACAAAGCCTTAAGTAATCCAATCTATCCTAAATTGCACGATGTCGTGCATTATGCTTCATTTATAAGCCTTTACGCAAGGACCACCAATGATTAGTTTAGAATGATCATTTTAACTGGCTGATTAATTTGACATGTCCGCATTAAATCGTCCGCAAGTTTTGATTTAGAGTTCATAATGACACGAATCCAACGTCCATGTTAATCTAGCTCAATTTTCTATATAGTGACAAAATTTAAAACTGAAATAGCTAAGCAAAGCCTCCATGTAATCCAATATATCCCAAACTGACTAATGCCATGCGGTATGCTCCAATTATAAGCCCTTACTAAAGGAGCACCAATAATCAGTTTAGAATTATCATTTTAACTAGCTGATCAACTTAACATGTTTGCACTGAATCGTCTTTAACTTTTGATTTAGAGCTCAAAATGACATGAATCCAACGCCCACGTTAAGGTAGCTCAATTTTCCAAATTGTGACAACATTTGAGACTGAAAGAGCTACACAAAGCTTCAAACTAATGCCATATATCCCAAACTGTGTGATGCCAAGCATTATGGTTCATTTATAAGCCTTTACTCAAGGAGCGCAACTGATCAGTTTAGAATGATCATTTTAACTGGCCGATGAACTAACATTGTCCGTAACTTTTGAATTAGATTTCAGAATTACACGAATCCAACGCGGACGCTCAGCTAGCTCAATTTTCTATATTGTGGCAACATTTGAGACTTAATGCGATACCACAAAGCCTTCAACTGATCCAATATATCCTAAACTGCATGATACCATGCATTATGTTTCATTTGTAATCCTTTGCTCAATGAGCACCAATGATCAGTTTAGGATGATCATTTTCACTAGCCAATCAACTTGTCATGTCCGCACTAAATCCTCTGTAGATTTTTATTAAGAGTTTAGAGTTTAGGAATCCAACGCCAAGTAAAGCTAGATAAATGTTCTATATTGTAACAAAATTAAACACCGAAATAGCTACGACAGACCCCCCCCCCCCCCCCCCCCAAGTAATCCAATCTATCCCAAACTTCGTGATGCCATTCATTATGCTTCATTTGTAATCCTTTACTCAATGAGACCAATGATCAGTTTATAAAGATAATTTTAACTAGCCGATAAATTTGTCATGTCCACAATAAATCGTCTGTAACTTTTGATTTCTAGTTCAGAGTAAACGAATCCAACGCGGACACTCAGCTAGCTCAATTTTCTATATTGTGACAACATTTGAGACTTAATGCGATACCACAAAGCCTTCAACTGATCCTATATATCCTAAACTGCATGATACCATGCATTATGCTTCATTTGTAATCCTTTGCTCAATGAGCACCAATGATCAGTTTAGGATGATCATTTTAACTAGCCGATCAACTTATCATGTCTGCACTAAATCCTCTGTAGATTTTTATTAAGAGTTTAGAGTTTAGGTATCCAACACCCAAGTAAAGCTAGATAAATGTTCTATATTGTAACAAAATTTAAGACCGAATAGCTACGACAGACCCCCCAAGTAATCCAATCTATCCCAAACTTCATGACACCATTCATTATGCTTCATTTGTAATCATTTACTCAATGAGACCAATGATCAGTTTATAAAGATAATTTTAACTAGCAGATAAATGTGTCATGTCCACAATAAATCGTCAGTAACTTTTGATTTCTAGTTCAAAGTACACGAATCCAACGCCCAAGTAAAGCTATCTCAATTTTATAAATTGTGACAAAATTTAAGACTGAAATAGTTACCACAAAGCCTCCAAGTAATCCAGTCTAACCCAAACTGCGTGATGGCATGCTTCATGCTTCATTGATAAGCGTTTACTCAAGTAGCACCAACGATCAGATTAGAATGATCATTTTTAACTAGCTGATCAAGTTTACATGTCCGCACTAAATCGTCTTTGACTTTTGATTTAGAGCTCAATATGACATGACTCCTACACCCACATTAAGCTAGCTCAATTTTCCAAATTGTGAGAACATTTCAGACTGAAAGAACTGCGACAAAGCCTTCAACTAATCTAATCTATCCCAAACTGTGTGATGCCATGCATTATGCTTCATTTATAAGCCTTTACCCAAGGAGCACCAATTATAAGTTTAGAACGATCATTTTAACTGGCCGATCAACTTGACATGTACGCACTAAATCGTTCGTGCCTTTCTATACAGAGTTAAAAATGGCACGAATCCAACGGCACGTTTAGGTAGCCCAAATTTCCATATTGTGACAACATTTGAGACTGAAAGAGATACCACAAAGCTTTCAAGTAATCCAATATATCTTAAACTACGCGATGCCATGAATTATGCTTCATTTATAAGCCTTTACGCAAGGAGCACCAATTATCACTTTAGAGTGATCATTTTAACTGGCTGATTAATTTGACATGTCCGCACTAAATCATCCGTAAGTTTTGATTTAGAGTTCATAATGACACGAATCCAAGGCCCACAATAAGCTAGCTCAATTTTCTATATGGTTACAAAATTTAGGACTGAAATTAGTATGCAAAGCCTTCATGTAATCCAATATATCCCAAACTGACTGATGCCATGCATTATGCTCCATTTATAAGCCCCTACTCAAGGAGCACCAATGATCAGTTTAGAATGGTCATTTTAAGTAGCTGGTAAACTTGACATGTCCGCACTGAATCGTCTTTAAATTTTGATTTAGAGCTCAAAATGACATGAATCCAATGCCCACGTTAAGCTAGCTGAATTTTCCATATTGTGACAACATTTGAGACTGAACGAGCTACATAAAGCTTCAAAGTAATGCCATCTATCCCAAACTGTGTGATGACATGCATTATGCTTCATTTATAAGCCTTTACTCAAAGAATCCAAGTGATCAGTTTAGAATGATCATTTTAACTGGCCGATCAACTTACATCTTTCGTAACTTTTGAATTAGAGTTTAGAATGACGCGAATCCAACACGCACGTTAAGCTAGCTCAATTTTCTATATTGTGACAACATTTGAGACTTAATGAGATACCACAAAGCCTTCAAGTGATCCAATACATCCTAAACTGTATGATACCATGCATTGTTATACATTTGTAATCCTTTGCTCAATGACCACCAATGATCAGATTTGAATTATCATTTTAACTATCTGATCAACTTTTCATGTCTGCAGTTAATCCTCTGTAGCTTTTTATTTAGAGTTTAGAGTTTAGGAATCTAATGCCCAAGTAAAGCTAGCAAATTTTCTATATTGTAAAAAAATTTAAGAACGAAATAGCTACGAAAACCCCCCTAAGTAATCCAATCTATACCCAACTTCGGGATGCCATTCATAATGTTTCATTTGTAATCCTTTACTCAATGAGGACCAATGATCAGTTTGAAAAGATCATTTTAACTAGCCGAAAAACATGTCATGTCCACAGTAAATCGTTCGTAACTTTTGATTTAGAGTTCAAAATACACGAATCCAACGCCCAAGTAAAGCTAGCTCAATTTTCTAAATTGTGACAAAATTTAAGACCGAAATAGTTACGACAAAGCCTACAAGTAATCGAGTCTAACACAAACTGCGTGATGGCATGCATCATACTTCATTTATAAGCCTTTACTCAAGGAGCACCAGCGATTAGATTAGAATGATCATTTTAATTAGTTGATCAACTTTACATGTCCGCACTAAAACGTCTTTGACTTTTGATTTAGAGCTCAAAATGACATGAATCCAATGCCCACATTAAGCTAGCTCAATTTTCCATATTGTGCCAACATTTGAGACTTAAAGAGCTGCAACAAAGCCTTCAACTAATCCAATCTATCCCAAACTGCGTGATGCCATGTATTATGCTTCATTTATAAGCCTTTACCCAAGGAACACCAATGATAAGTTTAGAATGATCATTTTAACTGGCTGATCAACTTGACATGCACACACTAAATCATTCGTTCCTTTCTATGAAGAGCTAGGAATGGAACGAATCCAATGCCCACGTTAAGCTAGCCCAAATTTCTATATTGTGACATCATTTGAGATTGAAAGAGATACCACAAAGCCGTCAAGTAAGCCAATCTATCCTAAACTGCACGATGCCATTAATTATACTTCATTTATAAGCATTTAAGCAAGGAGCACCAATGATTAGTTTATAATGATCATTTTAACTGGCTGCTTAATTTGACATATCCGCACTAAATCATCCGTAAGTTTGGATTTATAGTTCATAATGACACGAATCCAATGCCCACATTAAGCTAGCTCAATTTTCTTTATGGTAACAAAATTTCGGACTGAAATAGCTATGCGAAGCCTCCATGTAATCCAATATATCACAAATTGACTGATGCCATNAAACTGTGTGATGCCATGCATTATGCTTCGTTTATAAGCCTTTACCTTAGGAGCACCAATTATAAGTTTAGAATGATTATTTTAACTGGCCGATCAACTTGACGTGTACGCACTAAATCATTCGTGCCTTTCTATAAAGAGTTAAAAATGGCACGAATCCAACGCACGTTTAGCTAGCCCAAATTTCCATATTGTGACAACATTTGAGACTGCAAGAGATACCACAAAGCTTTCAAGTAATCCAATATATCTTCAACTGCGCGATGCCATGACTTATGCTTCATTTATAAGCCTTTACGCAAGGAGCATCAATTATCAGTTTAGAATGATCATTTTAACTGGCTGATTAATTTGACATGTCTACACTAAATCGTCCGTAAGTTTTGATTTAGAGTTCATAATGACATGAATCCAAGGCCCACATTAATCTAGCTCAATTTTCTATATGGTGACAAAATTTAGGACTGAAATCGGTACGCAAAGCCTTCATGTAATCCAATATATCCCAAACTGACTGATGCCATGCATTATGCTCCATTTATAAGCCCCTACTCAAGGAGCACCAATGATCAGTTTAGAATGATCATTTTAAGTAGCTGGTCAACTTGACATGTCCGCATTGAATCATCTTTAAATTTTGATTTAGAGCTCAAAATGACATGAATCCAATGCCCACGTTAAGCTAGCTGAATTTTCCATATTGTGACAATATTTGAGACTGAAAAAGAGCTACATAAAGCTTCAAAGGAATGCCATCTATCCCAAACTGCGTGATGCCATGCATTATTCTTCATTTATAAGCCTTTACGCAAAGATTCCAAATGATCAGTTTATAATGATCATTTTAACTGGTCCATCAACTTACATCTTTCGTACCTTTTGAATTAGAGTTCAGAATGACACGAATCCAACGCGCACATTAAGCTATCTCAATTTTCTATATTGTGACAACATTTGAGACTTAATGAGATACCACAAAGCCTTCAAGTGATCCAATACATCCTAAAATGTATGATACCATGCATTGTTATTCATTTGTAATCCTTTGCTCAATGACCACCAATGATCAGATTAGAATGATCATTTCAACTATCTGATCAACTTTTCATGTCTGTAGTTAATCCTCTGTAGCTTTTTATTTAGAGTTTAGAGTTTAGGAATCTAATGCCCAAGTAAAGCTAGCTAATTTTCTATATTTTAAAAAAGTTTAAGAACGAAATAGCTACGAAACCCCCCCTAAGTAATCCAATCTATCTCAAACTTCGGGATGCCATTCATTATGTTTCATTTGTAATCCTTTACTCAATGAGCACCAATGATCAGTTTGAAAAGATCATTTTAACTAGCCGATAAACGTGTCATGTCCGCAGTAAATCGTTCGTAACTTTTGATTTAGAGTTCAAAGTACACGAATCCAACGCCCAAGTAAAGCTAGTTCAATTTTCTAAATTGTGACAAAATTTAAGACCAAAATAGTTACGACAAAGCCTACAAGTAATCGAGTCTAACACAAACTGCGTGATAGCATGCATCATACTTCATTTATAAGCCTTTACTCAAGGAGCACCAACGATTAGATTAGAATGATCATTTTAATTAGTTGATCAACTTTACATGCCCGCACTAAATCGCCTTTGACTTTTGATTTGGAGCTAAAAATGACATGAATCCAATGCCCACATTAAGCTAGCTCAATTTTCCATATTGTGACAACATTTGAGACTTAAAGAGCTGCAACAAAGCCTTCAACTAATCCAATCTATCCCAAACAGCGTGATGTCATGTATTATGCTTCATTTATAAGCCTTTACCCAAGGAGCACCAGTGATAAGTTTAGAATGATCATTTTAACTGGCTGATCAACTTGACATGTCCGCACTAAATCGTCCATAACTTTAGATTTAGAGTTCAGAGTAACACAAATCCAACACCCACGTTAAGCTAGCTCAATATTCTATATTGTTATTAAATTAAACACAGAAATAGCAAGGACACAACCTCAAAGTAATCAAACTTGCCGATCAACTTGACATGCACACACTAAACCGTTCGTCCCTTTCTATAAAGATCTAAGAATGGAACGAATCCAATTCCCACGTTAAGCTAGCCAAAATTTCTATATTGTGACAACATTTGAGATTGAAAGAGATACCACAAAGCCATCAAGTAAGCCAATCTATCCTAAACTGCACGATGCCATGAATTATACATCATATATAAGCATTTAAGCAAGGAGCACAAATGATTAGTTTATAATGATCATTTTAACTGCCTGATTAATTTGACATATCCGTACTAAATCGTCCGTCAGTTTTGATTTAGAGTTCATAATGACACGAATCCAACACCCACATTAAGCTGGCTCAATTTTCTATATCGTGACAAAATTTTGGACTGAAATAGCTATGCAAAGCCTCCATGTAATCCAATATATCCCAAATTGACTGATGCCATGCATTATGCCCTATTTATAATCCTATACTCAAAGAGCACCAATGATCAGTTTAGAATGATCATTTTAACTAGCTGGTCAACTTGATATGTCGGCACTGAATCGTCTTTAACTTTTGATTTAGAGCTCAAAATGACATGAATCCAAAGCCATGTTAAGCTAGCTGAATTTTCCAAATTGTGACAACATTTGAGACTGAAAAGAGCTTCACAAAGCCTCAAAGTAATGCCATCTATCCCAAACTGCGTATGCTTCATTTATAAGCCTTTACTCAAGGAGCCAGCCTGATCACTTTAGAATGATCATTTTAACAGCCCGATCAACTTACATCTTTCGTAACTTTTGAATTAGAGTTCAGAATGACATGAATCCAATGCGCACATAAAGATAGCTCAATTTTCTATATGTGACAACATTTGAGACTTATTAAGATACCACAAAGCCTTCAAGTAATCCAATATATCCTAAACTGCATTATACCAAGCATTATGCTTCATTTGTAATCCTTTGCTCAATGAGCACCAATGATCAGTTTAGAATGATCATTTTAACTAGCCGATGAACTTGTTATGTCCGCACTAAATCCTCTATAGGTTTTTATTTAGAGTTTAGAGTACACAAATCCAACGCCCAAGTAATAGCTAAATTTTCTATATTGTAACAAAATTTGAGAACAAAATACCTACGAAAAACCCCCAAGTAATCCAATCGATCCCAAACTTCGTGATGTCATTCATTATGCTTCATTTGAAATCCTTTACTCAATAAGCACCAATGATCAATTTGAAAAGATCATTTTAACTAGCCGATCAACGTGTCATGTCCGCAATAAATCGTTTTGGATTAAGAGTTAAGAGTACATGAATCCAACGCCCAAGTAAAGCTAGCTCAATTTTCTAAATTGTGACAAAATTTTAGACTGAAATAGTTATGACAAATCCTCCAAGTAATCGAGTCTAACCCAAACTGCGTGATGGCATGCATTATGCTTCATTTATAAGTCTTTACTCAAGGAGCAGCAACGATCAAATTAGAATGATCATTTTAACTAGCTGATCAACTTTACATGTCCCCACTAAATCGTCTTTTACTTTTGATTAAGAGCTCAAAATGACATGAATCCAATGCACACGTTAAGCTATCTCAATTTTCCAAATTGTAACAATATTTGAGACTTAGAGCAAGACAATGCCTTCAAGTAATGCAATCTATTCCAAACTGCGTGATGCCATGCATTATGCTTCATTTATAAGCCTTTACGCAAGGAGCACCAATAATCAGTTTAGAATGATACTTGTAACTAGACAATCAATTTCACATGTCCGTAATAAATCGTTCGTAAGTTTTGATTTAGTGTTCAGAATGACACGAATCCAATGCCCACGTTAAGTTAGCTCAACATTCTATATTGTCACAAAATTTAAGACCGAAATAGCTAAGACAAAGCCACCAAGTAATCCAATCTATCCCTAACTGTGGGATGCTATACATTATGCTTCATTAGTAATCCTTTGCTCAATGAACATCAATGATCTGTTCATAATGATCATTTAACTAGCCGATCAACTTGTCATATCCGCACTAAGTCATCCGTTACTTTTGATTTACGGTTTGGAGTACACGAATCCAACACCCAAATAAGGCTAGCTCAATTTTCTATATTGTGACAAAATATAAGACCGAAAATAGCTATGACAAAACCTCCAAGAAATCCATTCTATCACAATCTGTGTGATGCCATGCATTATGCTTCATTTATAAGCCTTTACTCAAGGAGCACCAGTGATCAGTTTAGAATGATAATTTTAACTAGATGGTCAACTTGATATGTCCGCAATAAATCATTTTTAATTTTTGATTTCAAGCTCAAAATGACATGAAGCCAACACCCACATTAAGATAGATTAATTTTCCATATTGTGACAACATTTGACTAAAAAACTAGACAATGGCTTAAAATAATCAAATGTATCCCAAATTGCGTGATAGCATACATTATGCTTCATTTATAAGCATTTACTGAAAGAGCAACAATGATCAATTTAGAATGATCATTTTAACTAGCAGCTCAACTTGTCATGTCCGCACTAAATCTTACGTAAATTTTGATTTAGAGTTAAGATTACAGGAATCCAACGCCCAAGTAAATCTTGCTCAATTTTCTATATTGTGACAAAAACTCAAGACCAAAATAGCTACGACACATTCTCCAAGTAATCCAATCTATCCCAAACTGTGTGATGCTATGCATTATGCTTCATTTATACGCCCTTACTCAATGACCACCAACGATCAGTTTAGAATAGTCATTTTAACTAGCTGGTCAACTTGAAATCTCGGCACCAAATCATCTTTAACTTTGATTCAGATCTGAAAATGACATTAATCCAACGTCTACGTTAAGCTAACTCAATTTTCCATATGACAACATTTGAGGCAAAAAGAGCTGCGAGAAAGCCTTCAAGTAATCCAATCTATCCCAAACTGCGTGATGCCATGCATTATGATTCATTTATAAGCCTTTACCCAAGTAGCACCAATGATAAGATTGAAATGATGATTTTAACTGGCCGATCAACTTGACATGTACGCACTAAATCGTTTATGCCTTTTTATGTAGAGTTAAGAATGGCACAAATCCAACGCCCATGTTAAGCTAGCCTAGTTTTCTATATTGTGACAACATTTGAGGCTGAAAGAGATACCACAAAGCATTCAAGTAATCCAATCTATCCTAAATTGCGCGATGCCATGCATTATGTTTCATTTATAATCCTTTGCTCAATGAGCACCAATGGTCAGTTTAGAATGATCATTTTAACATGCCAATCAACTTGTCATGCCCGCACTAAATCGTCCATAACTATTGATTTAGATTTCAGAGTACACGAATCCAATGCCCAAGTAAAGCTAGCTCAATTTTTTATGTTGTGACAAAATTTAAGACCAAAATAACTAGGACAAAGCCTCCAAGTAATTCAATATATCCCAAACTACGTGATGCCATGCATTTTGCTTCATTTAAAGCCTTTACTCAAGGAGCACTAATTATTAGTTTAGCATGATCACTTTAACTAGCTGGTCAACTTGACATGCCCTACTAAATCGTATTTAACTTTTGATTTAGAGCTCAAAATGACATGAATCCAACGCCCACTTTAGCTAGCGAAATTTTCCATATTGTGACAACATTTGGGACTGAAAGAGCTATACGAAGCCTCAAAGTAGTGCAATCTATCCCAAAGTGCGTGATGGCATGGATTATGCTTCATTTATCAACCTTTACTCAAGGAGATACAACGATCAGTATAGAATGATCATTTTAACTGTCCGATCAACTTGACACGTCCGTACTAAATCATCCGTAATTTTTTATTTAGAGCACAAAATGATATGAATCTAACTCCCATGCTAAGCTAGCTCAATTTTCCATATTTCGACAACATTTGAGACTAAAAGAGTTACGACAAAGCCTCTGAGTAATCCAATCTATCCCAAACTGCGTGATGACATGCATTATACTTCATTTATATCCCTTTACTCAAGGAGCACCAATGATTAGTTTAGAATGGTCATTTTAACTTGCCGATCAACTTGATATATACGCACTAAATCGTATGTAATTTTTGATGTAGAGTTCAGAATGACACGAATACAACGCCCACGTTAAACTTGCTCTAATTTCTATATTATACAAAATTTCAGATTGAAAGACATACCACAAAGCCTTCAAGTAACCAAATCTATCCTAAACTGCGTGGCGTGATGCATTATGCTTCAATTGTAATCCTTTGCTCAATGAGCACCAATGATCTATTAAGTATGATTCATTTGAACTAGCCGATCAACTTGTCATGTCTGCACTAAATCGTTTGTAACTTTTAATTTAAAGTTCATAGTACACGAATCCAATGCCCAAGTAAAGATAGCTCACTTTTCTATAGTGTGACAAAATTTAAAATCGAAATAGCTACGACAAAGCCTCCAAGAAATCCAATCTATCCTAATCTGCGTGATGCCATGCATTATGCTTCGTTTGTAATCTTTTTCTCAATGAGCACCAATGATTTCTTAAGAATGATCATTTTAACTAGCAGATCAACTTTTCTTGTCCGCACTAAATCATCCATAACTTTTGATTTAAAGTTCAGAGTACACAAATCCAACACCCATGTAAATGTAGCTCAATTTTCTATATTGTGACAAAATTTAAGACTGAAATTCCTACAACAAAGCCTACAAGTAAACCAATCTATCCCAAACTGCGTGCTGACATGCATAATGCTTCATTTATAAGCCTTTACACGAGGAGCACCAATGATCATTTTAGAATGATCATTTTTACTAGCTGGTCAACTTGACATGTCCGCACTGAATCTTCATTAACTTTGGATTTAGAGCTCAAAATGATATGAATCCATCGCCCACGTCAACCTAGTTCAATTTTCCATATTGTGACAACATTTAGGACTGAAAGAGCTAGACAAAACCTCTAAGTAATGCAATGTATCCCAAATTGCGTGATGACATGCATTATGCTTCATTTATAAGCCTTAGCACAAGGAGCACCAATGATCAGTTTAGGATGATCACTTTAACTAGCTGGTCAACTTGACATGCCCGACAAAATCGTCTTTAACTTTTGATTTAGAGCTCAAAATGACATGAATCCAACGCCCACTTTAGCTAGCGCAATTTTCCATATTGTGCAACATTTGGGACTGAAAGAGCTATACCAAGCCTCAAAGAAGTGCAATATATCCCCAAGTGTGTGATGCCATGGATTATGCTTCATTTATAAACCTTTACTCAAGGAGATACAACGATCAGTATAGAATGATCATTTTAACTGGCCGATCAACTCGAAACATCCGTACTAAACCATCCGTAATTTTTTGTTCAGAGCACAAAATTACATGAACCTAACTCCCACACTAAGCTAGATCAATTTTCAATATTGTGACAAAATTTGAGACTAAAAGAGCTACAACAAAGCCTCCGAGTAATCCAATCTATCCCAAACTACGTGATGACATGCATTTTGCTTCATTTATATGCCTTTACTCAATGAGCACCAATGATTAGTTTAGAATGCTCATTTTAACTTGCCGATCAACTTGATATATACGCTCTATATCGTATGTAACTTTTGATGTAGTGTTTAGAATGATATGAATCCAATGCCCACGTTACGCTCGCTCAAGTTTTCTATATTGTGACAGAATTTCAGACTGAAAGAGATACCACAAAGCCTTCAAGTAACCAGATCTATCCTAAACTGCATGACGCCATGCATTATACTTCATTTGTAATCCTTTGCTCAATGAGCACCAATGATATATTTAGAATGATTCATTTTAACTAGCCAATCAACTTGTCATGTCTGCACAAAATCGTTTGTAACTTTTAATTTAAAAATCAGAGTACACGAATCCAATGTCCATGTATAGATAGCTCACGTTTCTATAGTGTGACAAAATTTAAAACCGAAATAGCTACGACAAAGCCTCCAAGTAATCCAATATATCCCAAACTGCGTGATGCCATGCATTATGCTTCGTTTGTAATCCTTTTCTCAATGAGCACCAATGATCACTTAAGAGTGATCATTTTAACTAGCTAATCAACTTTTCATGTCCGCACCAAATTATCCATAACTTTTGATTTAAAGTTCAGACTACACGAATCCAAAACCCAAGTAAAGCTAACTCAATTTTCTATATGGTGACAAACTTTAAGACTGGAATACCTACAACAAAGCCTACAAGTAAACCAATCTATCCCAAACTGCGTGCTGACATGCATAATGCTTCATTTATAAGCCTTTACACGAGGAGTACCAATGATCATTTTAGAATGATCATCTTAACTAGCTGGTCAACAATACATGTCCGCACTCAATCTTCCTTAACTTTGGATTTAGAGCTCAAAATGACATGAATCCAACGCCCACGTCAATCTAGCTCAATTATCCATATTGTGACAACATTTAAGACTGAAATAGCTAGACAAAACCTCTAAGTAATGCAATGTATCCTAAACTGCGTGATGCCATGCATTATGCTTTATTTCTAAGCCTTAACACAAGGAGCAGCAATGATCAGTTTAGAATGATCATTTTAACTGGCTGATCAACTTGACATTTCCACACTAAATTGTCCCTAAGTTTTGATTTAGAGTTCAAAATGACAGGAATCCAACACGCCCGTTAAGCTAGCTTATATTTTCTATATTGTGACAAAACATTTCAGCGAAATAGCAACAACAAATCATCCAAGTAATCTAATCTATCCCAAAATTCGAGATAATAAGAAATATGCTTCATTTATATGCCTTTACTCAATAAGCACTAATGAGAATTTAGTACCAAAATAGCTACAACAAAGCCTCCAAGCAATCTAATATATCTCAAACTACGTGTTGCCATCCAATATGCTTCATTTGTAAAGCTTTGCTCAATGATCAGCAATGATAATTTTAGAATGATAAATTTAACTAACCGATAAACTTGACATATCGCACTAAATCGTGCGTAAATATTGGTTTATTGTTCCGAATGACGTGAATCTACTGCCCACATTAAGCTAGCTCAATTTTCTATATTTGGACAAAATTTAAAACCGAAATAGCTACGACAAAGCCTCCAAATAATCCAATATATCTCAAACTGCATGGTCCCTTGCATTACGCTTCATTTCTAAACCTGTGCTCAATGAGCACGAATGATCAGTTTAGAATGATCAATTTAACTAGCTGATAAACTTGACATGTACACACTAAATCGTCTATAACTTTTGATTTATAGTTCAGAATGACATGAATCCAACGTCCACATTAAGGTAGCTCAATTTTCTATATTAAGAGAAAATTTAAGACTAAAATAGCTACGACAAAGCTTCCAAGTAATCCAATCTATCCCAAACTGTGTGATGCCATGCATTATG
The DNA here is from genome assembly GCA_018901945.1 of Pugionium dolabratum. Lineage (NCBI taxonomy): Eukaryota > Viridiplantae > Streptophyta > Magnoliopsida > Brassicales > Brassicaceae > Pugionium > Pugionium dolabratum. The sequence goes on from JAEVFF010000302.1 coordinate 889,244, forward strand.
CTTCATTTCTAAACCGCTCAATGAGCATCAGTGATCTGTTTAAAATGATGAATTTAATTATCCGATAAACATGAGATGTCCGCACTAAATCATCGGTAACTTTTGATTTAGAGTTCCGAATTACACGAATCAAATGCCCACTCTAAGCTACCTCAATTTTCTCTATTGTGAGAAAATTCAATACTGAAATAGCTACAATAAAGCCTCCAAGTAATCCATTCTATTGAAAACTACATGATGCCATACATTATGCTTCATTTATAAGCATTTGATCAAGTAGCACCAGTGATCATAAACTGCATGATTCCATGCATTATGTTTCATTTATAAGCCGTTACTCAAGGAACAGTAATGATCAGTTTAGAATTATCAGTTTAGAATGATCAGTTAAAGGGGCCGACCAACTTTACATGCACACACTAAATGGTCCGTAACTTTGAATTTAGAGCTCAGAATGACATGAGTCCAACACCCACATTAAACTAGCTCAATTTACTATATTGTGAAAAAATTTAGGACCAAAATAGCTATGACAAAGCCTCCAAGAAATCCAATCTATCTCAAACTACGTGCTGCCATGCACTAAGCTTCATTTGTAAACCTTTGCTCAATGAGCACCAATGATCATTTTAGAATGATCAATTTAAATAGGTGATAAACTTCACATATCTGTACGAAATCGTGCGTAACTTTATATTTAGAGTTCCGAATGACACGAATCCAACGCCCACGTTAAGCTAGCTCGATTTTCTGTATTGGGCAAAATTTATGACCAATATAGCTACGACGAAGCCTCAAAGTAATCCATTCTATCCCAAACTACGTGATGCCAAGCATTATTCTTCATTCGTAAACCTTTGCTCAGTGAGCACCAATGATAAGATTAAAATGATCAATTTAACTAGCCGATACACTTGACATGTACGTAGTAAATCGTTTGTAACTTTTGTTTAGAGTTCAGAATGACACGAATCCAACTTCACATTAAGCTAGCTAATTTTTCTATATTAAGACAAAATTTAAGACCCAAATAGCTACGACAAATTCTCTAAATAATCCTAACTATCCCAAACTGCGTGATGTGATAACCATGGTTTTTGCATTGTTTCACCATGCATTTCACCTCCTTTTTCATGTGTTGATTAGCATTTTAGGCATTACATATTCCCATTTACATTCATTGCCATTTGGCATTGCATTCTATAGGTAAGTGCATGCATTTCTGCATCTTGCATACCTTATCGATGTTTTCATGTACAGCAAAAAGTTAGACGGGATCAAACATGGCAAAATGACCAAGGGATCTCACCATAGGTGATCTCAGGCCCAACACAATGATTTTACTGCCCAATCGTACCACAGGTGATCTCAGGCCCAACACAATGATTTTACTGCCCAATCTCACCATGGCCGAACTAATTGGCCAATCTCAGCCCAACTTAAGCCAAAAATGTCTTAAACCTATTTTTATTTAACCGGTTTGTCCCAGGATTAAACGTAATTATTAGGTATACTATATAAACCCTTTTAAAACACTTTTAACCTAATTTTTGTTTAAGTTTCTTGTAGTTTTTTTTGCCTCTGGACGTTTTTAGAGAGAGCGGAGATTGGTTTGTTTCAACCTTTGTTCTTGAACTTTTGGTTTTTAGTAATGAATTTCTCTACCCTATCTCTTATCTGATGTTTAATTGCTTTTACTTCTTTATGCTTACTGTTTTTATGAATATATTTGAGTAATTTTCTGTATAAATTGTGGGTAAGGTAGATTAGGGGAATCTGATATTGACTTAGGGTTGTTTTGGTAGATTAGATGAAAAATCCCTGATGTTTAGGGTGTGCTTAATGGTAGGGAGTGAAGTAGCTAATCAATGCTTAGATCAATGATGTTCTTCTCCCGAGAAGTGTAGACAGAACATGTAGGTAGACCTAAACATCCTTATTGCATCTTAGCCAATGAGATTTGACGTCTAAGGCGATAGGTAGACAAGAGTAGACTCGAACCCAATGATCACTAGAAGATTGATGTGCAAAAGACTTGTAGTCTATAGGCTAGTGAATGGGTTGTTGCCACGAGAGTGGATCAGTATACTAGATAGTGTTCTAAGTCTTAGGGAATTATATAATCTAACCTGTAGAAACATTAGTCAGAGGAAGATTTCCTTGAATCGAATGCCTTGCCCACTGTCCATATTTCTTCTCTATTGAATTAACTCGTGTTTACTTTCTTTGCAATTAGATTATTATACAACCCAATCAAAAACCCAATTAGTATATGCCTAGATTGAAGTGTTTCGTGTATTCCTAGTGTGTTATTCTACTTCCCTGAGGATTCGATATCCATTTACTGCTCGATTTGCTCTGCATTTGGAGTTGTACTCGGGATTATAACTTAAAACCCCATCAAGAATTGGCGCTATTGCCGGGGAAGTTAGCAATAGGCATTAGGATTTTGATTCATTTAGAGACTAGGCTTTGTTTCTGTTTTTTATTTTACTGATCTTGACCGTTATCTGTTTGCTTTCTAGTTGAATGAACACGAGGAGTAGATTAAAACTAGATCGACAACCGAGTGAAATCGACGTACAACCGTTGGAAAGAGATGCAGCACGAGCGAAGAGAGAACGTTTGAACCAGCAAAGGACGCTTAGAGAGATGGAACATCACGACCAGAACGTGCCACAGAATGCTGAGAATGAAGCTCAAGGAGTTGGATTTGCTGATCATAATGCATGGAGAGCAAGAGGCCCAATACACCCACAAAGGCCTCAGCGAGTGATCGGGACTTTTGATGAACCAACTGTTTATGGAGGTAGAAGTGCGATTCGACCCCCAAGCTTGATCAACATGGTGCAGGGAAGCAAGTTCCATGGTTTACCAATGGAAGACCCGCTGGATCACTTGGACCAGTTTGACAGATTTTGTCGAACCGTGAAGATCAATAGGATCCCGGACGATGCTTTTAAGCTAAGACTATTCCCTTTATCTCTGGGAGACAAGGCACACAAGTGGGAGAAGACCTTGCCACACGATGCCATTACCTCATGAGATCAATGCAAGAGAGTCTTCCTGGCCAAATTCTTCTCAACCTCCCGAGCTGCGAGGTCAAGGAACGAAATTTCCACTTCTGTGCAGCAAGGTGCTGAGAGCTTCTCCGAAGCATGGGAGCACTTCAAGAGTTATACAGCACAGTGTCCCTGTCATGGCTTCTCAACTAAGTCACTCCTCAGTAACATATACAGAGGAGTACTCCATAGAATCCGCATGCTCCTAGACGCAGCAAGCAAATTGAACTTCCTTGGGCAGGCAGCTGAAAGTGGAATGATATTTGTTGAAGCAGAGGGTATGAGATGAGCATATAAGAGAGATGAAGGCACTGAATGAGAAACTGGACAGAGTTCTGCAAGTGTCTCAACGAGCAGTGAACTTTGTAAGAGAGATTGATGGGTAGCGAGGAGGATATCATGCAGTAGGGAAATAATTCTAGCAAGTTCATGAGGAAATGAACTACATTTAGGAGGCCTTAGGGTATCAGAAAGGTTTAAATCAGTACAACCAAAGCCACCAAAATTTCTCCTACAGGAGAACCAACGTGGAGGACCCTCAACCCTTAATGTGTCTTCCTTACAAGCCTCAAGAGCAAAGCTACCAGCCCTACAGGCCTCCAAATCAAGGTTTCCGGCAAGAGTATGTGCCAAGACCCAAGTATCAGCCTCCTCGATTTGAACCCAAGATGGGAAACAATCAGCAGCGGCAGCCCCTTTCACTCAATGCCCCACCCACACCTAAAGCTGTCCAAGAAGATGACACGAAGGCACTATTGCAAAAGATCTTGGAAGGTAAGGGAAAGGGAGCTATAGAGATTAACAAGAAGATTGCTGAAGTCAACAACAAGGTGGACAATGCCTTTGGGGAGCTCAACGCCAAGTATGAGCACCTCTCGTCTCATCTTAAGGTGCTGGAGAGCCAGGTTGCACAGATCGCTTCTTTTTCTTCTCCACCAAAAGGTAAACTCCCTGGTAAACCTAAAGAAAACCCAAGGGAGTAATGTCAAGCTATCACACTGAGAAGTGGGAAAGATCTCCCACCTAGAGAGAGAACAGATAAGCTTGAATAGGAGGACCCCAATGAAAAAATCGAAGCCCCACTGGTTGCTGATCTAGAAACTTTTGAAACGAAGAACAATGTGGATGAGGAGACACCTCCTAAGACTAGTGCAGGAACAGGAGGACAGGAAGCAGCGTTCATACCAACCCTGATACATGCCTTGATTCAAGGATGTATGCGCGTGGGCTGTTTGTAGAAGATTAGGTGAGAAACTCAACCTTAGGCTTCTGGATGGGGGTTTTCTGGTTGGTAAGAGATGGAAGGGTGAAGTGAACCACACGAGGGGTGATGAACCTCGTGATAAATCACAAACTTAGAGCTAGGAGGGCTGGTCTCAACTAGGTTCTAAGCGCACAAGTCTCTTGAGAGAAAACTTGTTGAAAAAGTTCTACTTTATTAATATCAAAAAGGTTGTCGAACTACAATGCTGGAAGGAGCCTTATTAATATGCTCGACAGCTTGACCTTCTAGGGTCGACACAAATAAAGAAAAAGGAAAGTTTACAAAAGTGCACAAAAGGAAAAGATACAAAAGTGCATAACCGAAAAAGGACCTATTCCTAAAATGTTCTTGACTCAAAAATGTAAAGCAACTAGATCCTACCCTGCAAAACAGAAAGAGGCATATATTCGAATGTAAACTTACCTTAACTCACCTCACGGCCAAGAAATGGAAGGTGGCCGTCCTTGTGGCATGCACGCGCCTTGCTCCTAGTCTTCGACTTGGAGTAGGGTTAAAATCTTTGGGCCCTGACCTCTCTTGCCACTAAAGCCCAAGTCTCTGATGTTCCTTGTGTTGTTGAGAAGCCTTTGGACTCTAATTTGCTCTTCTGGCCCATTGTCCTTAGCTGCTCTTCCTCTAGAAGCTTGTCGACCCATAAGCTGAATTTGTGGAAGAGTGCTCTTGATCTGCTTCTTGTCATTGCTCCTGGAGGTACCACTGGTGTAGATACTTCCTCTAAGTGCATGTCCTGGAGCTGGTAGCTCATTTGGTCCGAGTCCTCTTGTGTAGAAGTGGAAGTGTGCGTGTACTCGGCTGGATGGCCTGTACCGGCTGGATTGTGCGCGGTACTGGCCGGAATGACTTCAGGTCCGGCCAAGTTGATCCCGGAGTCGGCGGTGTCATCAGGGGGACCGGCGGTGTCATTCACGTCCCCACCAAGTGTGCCGGAAGCTTGGGCCTCTCCGCCGGCGATGTTGACCGGTCTGGTCCTATAGGTCGAGGGTTCGGCGGTACTGTCTGGTCCGGCAGGCGCGCCAGATGGTCCTGCTGTCTCGGGCAAGCTTCCTGGTCGGCCAGTCTGGTCTCCTGGCTGGATGTACGACCTGATGTCCTCATCATTCCCTCCTCTTCAGTAGGTTTTGTCCTCAAAACTGGTTCATCTGCATGGAAAGGGGCCAAGTCAGTAACATTAAACGTATTGGACACATTAAACTCACCTGGAAGCTCGATCCGGTAGGTGTTGTTGTTGATCCTCTCGAGCACTCTGAATGGTCCATCTCCTCTTGGTGCTAGCTTGGAACTCCTTAGGTTTGGGAACCTCTCCTGCCGTAGGTGTAGCCACACCCAATCGGCTGGTTGAAAGATCACCTCCTTTCTTCCTTTGTTGGCATGAGTCACGTACTGTCCGGTCCTCTTCTCCAAGTTNCAAATTGCTTGATGCTATGAATTCTTCTTCAGTTATAAGCCTTTACTCAAGCAACACCAATGATCAGTTTAGAATTATCAGTTTAGAATGATCACTTTAATTGGCCGATCAACTTGACATGTCCACACTAAATCGTCCGTATCTTTTGATTTAGAGTATAGAATGACACGAATCCAGCACCCATGTAAGCTAGCTCAATTTTTTATATTGTGAAAACAATTTAGGACCCAAATAGCTACGACATAGCCTCCAAGTAATGAATCTATCTCAAACTGCATGCTGCCATGCACTATGCTTTATTCTTAACCCTTTGCTCAATGACCACAAATCAGCATTTTAGAATGATCAATTTAACTAGCCGATAAACTTGACATGTCCACACTAAATCGTGCGTAACTTTTGATTTTAGAGTTCCAAATGACACGAATCCAATTCCCACATTGAGCTAGCTAGATTTTCTATATTGGGTAAAAGTTTAAGACCAAAACAGCAACGATGAAGTCTCCAAGTAATGCAATCTATCCTAAACTACGTGATATCATGAATTATGCTTCATTTGCAAACCTTTGCTCAGTGAGCACCATTGATAAGCTTAAATGATCAATTTAACTAGCCGATACACTTGACATGTACGGACTAAATCATCTGTAACTTCTGATTTATAGTTTAGAATGACACGAATCCAACGCCCACATTAAGCAGCTCGATTTTCTATATTTAGACAAAATTTAAGACCGAAATATCTACGACATAGCCTGTAATCCAAACTATCCCAAATTGCGTGATGTCATGCATTATGCTTCATTTATAAGCCTTTACTGAAGAAACACGAATGATCAGTTAAGAATTATCAGTTTAGAATGATCACTTTAACTGGCCGATCAACTTGACATTTCCACACTAAATCGTCCATAACTTTTGATTTAGAGTTGAGAATGTCGCGAATCTATCGCCCATGTAGGCTAGCTCAATTATCTATATTGTGAAAAAATTTAGAACCGAAATAGCAACGAGAAAGTCTCCAAGTAATCCAATCTATCTCAAACTACGTGCTCCATGCATTATGCTTCCTTTGTAAACCTTTGCTCAATGAGCACCAATGATAAACTTAAATTGATCAATTTAACTAGCCGATACACTTGACATGTACAGACTAAATCGTAAGTAACTTATATTTAGAATTTAGAATGACATGAATCCAACCCCCACATTAGACTAGCTCAATTTTCTATATTAAGACAAAATTTAAGCCTGAAATGGCTACGATAAAGCCTCCAAGTAATGCAAACTATTCCAAATTGTGTAATGCCATGCATTACGCTTAATTTATAAGCCTTTACTTAACACCAATGATCAGATTAGAATTATCTGTTTAGAATGATAACTTTAACAGGCCGATCAACTTTACATGTCCGCACTAAGTAGTCTGTAACTTTTGATTTAGAGTTCAGAATTACATGAATCCAACGCCCATGTAAGCTAGCTAAATTTTCTATATTGTAAAAAAAATTTACTTATAGTTCGTAAATGTTTACATGATCACTTTAACTGGCCAATCAACTTGACATGTCTGCACTAAATCATCCGTAAATGTTTACTTATAGTTCCGAATGACACGAATCCAACGCCGACGTTACGCTAGCTCAATTTTCTATATTGTCAAAAAATTTAGGACCGAAATAGCTACGAGAAAGCCTCCAAGTAATGCAATCTATCTGAAATTCCGTGCTGCCATGCATTATGCTTCATCTGTAAACCTTTGCTCAATGACATCAAATCATCATTTTAGAATGATCAATTTAACTAGCCGATTCACTTGACATGTACGCACTAAATCGTGTGTCAATTTTGATTTAGGGTTCAGAATACACGAATCCATCACCCACGTTATGATAGCTCAATTTTCTATATTAAGACAAAATTTAAGATGGAAATAGCTACGATGAAGCCTCCAAGTAATACAATCTATCCCAAACTGCATGACGACATGCATTATGCTTCATTTGTAAACCTTTGTTCAGTGAGCAGCAATGATCTGTTTAGAATGATCATTTTAACTAGATGATACCCTTGACATGTACGCACTAAATCATGTGTAACGTTTGATTTAGAGTTCATAATAGACGAATCCAATGACCACGTTAATCTAGATCAATTTTCAATATTAAGACAAAATTTAAGACGTAAATAGCTACGACAATTACTCAAAGTAATCGAATCTATCCCAAACTGTGTGATGCCATAAATAATGCTTCATTTATAAACTTTTGACAACGAGCATCAATGATCGGTTTAGAATGATCAGTTTATCTAGCCGATAAACTTGAGATGTCTGCAGTAAATCGTCCTTAACTTTTGATTTGGAGTTCCGAATGACAAGAATCAAATGTCCACGTTATGGTAGCTCAGTTTTCTATATTGTGACAAAATTAAAGAATGAAATAGCTACGATAAAGACTACAAGTAATCCAGTCTATCCCAAACTGTGTGATGCCATGCATTATGCTTCATTTGTAAACTTTTGCTCAATGAGCATCAATTATCATTTTAAAATATCAATTTATATAACCGATAAACTTGACATATCCGCACTAAGTCGTGCGTGACTTTTGATTTAGAGTTCAGAATGACACGAATCCAACGGCTGTTAAGCTAGCTCAATTTTGTATATTGTGAAAAATATATGACTAAAATAGCTACGATGAAGCCTACAAGTAATCCAATATACCTCAAACTGTGTGGTGCCAAGCATTATGCATCATTTGTAAACCTTTGAACAATGAGCACCAGTGATCATTTTAAAATGATCAACTTAACTAGCCGATAAACTTGACATGTCCGTATTGAAACATATGTAACTTTTGATTTAGAGTTCCAAATTATGCGAATCAAACGCCCACAGTAAGCTAGGTCAGTTTTCTATATTGGGACAACCTTTAATACCGAAATACCTACAGAAAAAGCCTCCAAGTAGACCAATCTATCCAAAAATGCATGATTCCATGCATTATGCTTCGTTTGTAAACCTTTGCTCAGTGAGCATCAATGATCAGTTTAGAATGATCAATTTACCTAGCTGATACACTTCACATTTACGCACTAATTATTCTATAACTTTTGATTTAGAATTCAGAACGACACGAATCCAGCACCCACGTTAAGATAGCTCAATTTTCTATATTGTGAAAAAATTAAGGACCAAAATAGCTACGACAAAGCATAGAAATAATCCAATTTATCTCAAATTGCGAGGTGCCATGCATTATGTTTCATTTGTAAACCTTTGCCCAATGAGCACCAAAGATCATTTTAGAAGGACAAGTTTATCTAGCTGATAAACTTGACATCTCGGTACTAAATCGTGCGTATCTTTTTATTTAGAGTTCCGAATAAAGCGAATCCAACACCAACGTTAAGTTTGCTCAATTTTCTATATTGTGACAAAACCTTAGACTGAAATAGATTCGAAAAACACTCCAAGTAATCCAATCTATCCCAAACTGCATTATGCTTCATTTGTAAACATTTGTTCAGTGAGCACCAATGATCAGTTTAGAATGATCAATTTAACTAGCAGATACACTTGACATCTACGCACTAAATCGTGTGCAACTTTTGATGTAGAGTTCAGAATACACAATTCCATCGCCCACGTTAAGCTAGCTCAATTTTCTATATTAAGACAAAATTTACGACGCAAATAGCTATGCCAAAGCATCCAAGTAATCCAATCTATCCCAAACTATGTGATGCCATGCATTATGCATCATTTTAAACCTTTTGTCAATGAGCACCAATTATCATTTTAGAATGATCAATTTAACTAACTGATACAAGCCTCGATTCAAGGCTTATATGCGCGTGGCTGTTTGGAGAAGGTTATGTGAGAAACTCGACCTTAGACTTCTTGGATAGGGGTTTTTGGGTTGGTATTTGATGGAGGGGTGAAGTGAACCACACGAGGGGTGATGAACCTCGTGATAAATCACAAACTTAGAACTAGGAGGGCTGGTCTCAACTAGATTCTAAGCGCACAAGATTCTTGAGAGAAAACTTGTTGGGGAAAAAGTTCTATCTTTATTAATATCAAAAAGGTTGTCGAACTACAATGCTCGAAGGAGCCTTATTAATATGCTCGACAGCTTGACCTTCTAGGGTCGACTCAAACAAAGAAAAGGAAAGTTTACAAAAGTGCACAAAAGGAAAAGATACAAAAGTGTATAACCGAAAAACGACCTATTCCTAAAATGTTTTTGACTCAATAAAAGTAAATATTCTAGATCCTACCCTGCAAAACAGAAAGAGGCAAATATTCTTATTGAAAACTTACCTTACCTTACCTCATGGCCAAGAAATGGAAGGTGGCCGTCCTTGTGGCATGCACGCGCCTTGCTCCTAGTCTTCGACTTGGAGTATGGTTAGGAATCTTTGGGCCCTGACCTCTCTTGCCACTAAAGCCCAAGTCTCTGAAGTCCCTTGCATTGTTGAGAAGCCATTGGACTCTTCTTTGCACTTCTGGCCCATTGTCCTTAGTCGATCTTCCTCTAGGAGCTTGTCGACCCATAAGCTGAACTTGTGGAAGAGTGCTCTTCATCTGCTCCTTGTCATTGCTCCTGGTGGCACTACTGGTGTAGAGACTTCCTCTAGATGCATGTCCTGAAGCTGGTAGCTTATCTGATCCGAGTCTCCTTGTGTAGAAGTTGAAATGCTCGTGTACTCGGCTGGATCAGCTGTACCGGCTGGACTGTGCGAGGTACTGGCCGGAATGCCTTCTGGACCGGCCAAGTTGATCCCGCGGTCCGGCGGTACCGCTTTGGCCGGCAGACGTGCCAAATGGACCGGCTGTCTCGGGCAAGCTTCCTGGTCGGCCAGTCTGGTCTCCTGGCCAGATATACGACCTGATGTCCTCATCACTAACCGATAATCTTGAGATGTCTGCACTAAAACGTGCGTAACTTTTGATTTAGAGTTCTGAATGACGTGAATCAAACGCCCACGTTAAGCTACCTCAATTTTCTATGTTGGGACAAAATTGAAGACCAAAATAGGTGAAAAAAAGCCTCCAAGTAGACCGATCTATCCCAATCTGCGTGATTCCATGCATTGTGCTTCATTTGTAAACCTTTGCTCAATGAGCACCAATGATTAGTTTAGAATGATCAATTTAACTAGCTGATACACTTGACATGTAAGCACTAAATCTTTAATAAATTTTTATTTAAAATTCAGAATGACACGAATACAACACCCACGTTGAGCTAGCTCAATTTTCTGTATTATGAAAGAATTTAGGACCGAAATAGCAACGACAAAGCCTACAAGTAATCCAATCTACGTCAAACTGCATGGTGCCATGCATTATGCTTCATTTGTAACACCTTCCCAATGACGACCAAAGATTATTTTAGAAGGATCAATTTAACTAGCCGATAAACTTGACATGTACACACTAAATCGTATGTAACTTTTGATTAAGAGTTCCGAATAAAGCGAATCCAATGCCCATCTTCAGCTAACTCAAGTTTTTATATTGGTACAAAATCTAAAACCAAAATAGGTACGAAAAAGCATCCAAGTAATCCAATCTATCCTAAACTGCGTGATGCCATGCATTATGTTTCATTTGTTAACCTTTGTTCAGTGAGCATCAATGATCAGTTTAGAATGATCAATTTAACTAGCCGATAGACTTGACATGTATGCACTAAATCATATGTAACATTTTATTTAGAGTTCAGAATACATGAATCCAACACTCACGTGAAGCTACCTCAATTTTCGATATGAAGACAAAATTTAAGACAGAAATAGCTACAACAAAGCTTCCATGTAATCCAATCTATCCCAAACTGCGTGATGCCATGCATTATGCTTCATTTGTAAACCTTTTCTCAATGAGCATCAATGATAGATTTAGAGTAATAAATTTAACTAGCCGATAAATTTGAGATGCCCGAACTAAATCTTTCGTACGTTTTTATTTAGCGTTCAGAATGACCCGAATTCAATACTCACATTAAGATAGCTCAATTTTTTATATTGTGATAAAAATTTTAAAACAAAATAGATACGATAAAGCCTCCAAGTAATCCAATATATCCCAAACTGCGTGATGCGATGCATTATGCTTCATTTGTACATATTTTTTCTCAATTAGTACCAATGATCATTTTAGAAAGATCAATTTAACTAGCATATAATCTTGACATGTCCGCACTAAATCGTGCGTAACTTTTGATTTAGAATTCAGCATGGCGAATCCAACGCCAACGTTAAGCAAGCTCAATTTTTATATTGTGAAAAAATTTGGGACCAAAATTGCTACGCAAAGCCTACAAGTAATCCACTCTATCTCAAACTGCATGATGCCAAGCATTATACTTCATTTGTAAACCTTTGCCCAATGATCATTTTAGAAGGATCAATTTAACTAGCCGATAAACTTGACAGGTCTGCACTAAATCGTGCGTAACTTTTGATTTACAATTCCGAATAAAGCGATTCCAACACCCACGTTGAGCTAGCTCAATTTTCTTTATTGGGACAAAATCAAAAACCAAAAAACCTACGAAAAAGCCTACAAGTAATCCAATCTATCCCAAACTGCGTGTTGCCACGTATTATGCTTTATTTGTAAACCTTTGCTCAACGAGCATCAATGATTGGTTTAGAATGATCAATTTAAGTGTATTGATGTACGCACTAAATTGTGTGTAACTTTTGATTTAGTGTTCTGAATACACAAATCCAACGCCCGTGTTAAGCTAGTTTAATTTTCTATATTATGAAAAAATTTAAGATGGAAATAGCTATGAAAAAATCCTCCAACTAGTTCCATCTATCACAAACTGCGTGATGCCATGCGTTATGCTTCATTTGTAAACCTATGCTCAACGAACATCAATGATCGGTTTTGAATGATCAATTTAACTAGCCAAAAAACTTGAGACGTCCGCACCAAATCGTCTGTAACTTTTGATTTCGAGTTCAAAATGACACAAATCCAATACCCATATTAAGCTAGCTCAATTTTCTATTGTGACCAAATTTAAGATCGATATAGCTATGATAAAGCCTTCAAGTAATCAAATCTATCCCAAACTATCTGATGACAAGCATTATTCTTCATTTGTAAACCTTGGCTCAACGAGCACCAATGATCGGTTTAGTATGTTCAGTTTATCTAACTGATAAACTTGAGATGTCATACTAAATCAACCGTAACTTTTGATCTAGAGTTCAGAATGACACGAATCCAGTGCCCACGTTAAAGTAGCTCAACTTTCAATATTGTGACAAAATTAAAGACTGAAATAGCTACGATAAAGCACAGATGTAGTCCAATCTATCCCAAACTACGTGATTCCATGCGTTATGCTTCATTTGTAAACCTTGGCTCAACGAGCATCAAGGATCGGTTTAGAATCATCAGTTTATCTAGCCGATACAATAGAGATGTCCATACTAAATCATCTATAACTTTTGATTTGGTTTTTAAAATGACATGAATGCAACGCCCATTTTAAGCTAGCTCAATTTTCTATATTGTGAAAAATTAGGGCCGAAATAGCTACGACAAAGCCTACAAATAACCTATTCTATCTTAAACTGCGTGGTGCCATGCATTATGCTTCATTTGTAAACCTTTGCCCAATGAGCATGAATGATCATTTTAGAATCATCAATTTAACTAGCCTATACACATGGCATGTCGGCACAAAATCGTGCGTAACTTTTGATTTAGAGTTTTGAATGAAGCAAATCCAACACCCACATTAAGCTAGCTCAATTTTCTATATTAGGAGAAATTCTAAGACCGAAATAGTTACGAAAAAGCCTCCAAGTAATCCAATCAATCCCAAACTGTGTGATGCCATGCATTAAGCTTCATGCGTAAACCTTTGTTTAGTAAGCACCAATGATAAGTTTAGAATGATCAATTTAACTAACTAATACACTTGACATGTACGCACTAAATAGCTTGTAACTTTTTATTTAGTGTTCAGAATACACGAATCCAAAGCCCACATTAAGGTAGCTCAATTTTCAATATTCAGAGAAAATTTAAGAAGGAAATAGCAACAACAAAGCCTCCAAGTAATCCAATCTATCCCAAACTGCGTGATGCCATGCATTATGCTCCATTTGTAAACTTTTGCTCAACGGGCATCAATGATTGGTTTAGATTGATCAGTTTATATAGCCGATAAACTTAAGCTGTCCGCAATAAATCATTCGTTACTTTTCATATGGAGTTCAGAATGACACGAATCCAATGCCCACGTTAAGGTAGCTCAATTTTGTATATTGTGACAAAATTAAAAAATTAAAGAGCTATGATATAGCCTAGGTGTAATCCAATTTATTCCAAACTGCGTGATGCCAAGCATTATGATTCATTTTAAACCTTTGCCCAATGAGCACAAATGATCAATTTAACTAACAGATAAACTTGACATGTCCGCACTAAAACGTGCACAACTTTTGATTTAGAGTTCTGAACGATGGGAATCAAACCCCCACGTAAAGCTAGCTGAATTTTCTATAATGGGAAAAAATTTAAGATCGAAATAGCTACAAAGACCCTCCAAGTAGACCAATCTATCTCAAACTGCGTGATTCCATTCATTATGCTTCATTTGTACACATTTGCTCAGTGATCACCAATGATCAGTTTAAAATGATCAGTTTAACTAGCTAATACATTTGACATGTACACACTAATGTTTGTGTAACTTTTGATATAGAATTCCGAATGACAGTAGTCCAACGCCTACGTTAAACTATCTCAATTTTCTATATTGTGAAAAAATTTAGGACCGAATTTGCTATGACAAAGCCTACAAGTAATCCAGTCAATCTCAAACTCCGTGATGCCATGCATTATGCTTCATTTGTAAACCTTTGCCCATTGAGAAACAAAGATCACTTTAGAAGGATTGTTTTAACTAGCCGATAAACTTGACATGTGCGCACTAAATCGTGCGTAACTTTTGATTTAGAGTTCGAATAAAGCGAATCCAACACCCACATTAAGCTAGTTCAATTTTCTATATAGGGACAAATCTAATACCAAAATAGCTACGAAAAAGCCTCCAAGTAATCCAATATATCCCAAACTGCATGATGCCATGCATTATGCTTAATTTGTTAACCTTTGTTCAGTAAGCACCAATGATCAGTTTAGAATGATCAATTTTACTAGCCTATACACTTGACATGTACACACTAAATTGTCTGTAACTTTTGATTTAAAGTTTAGAATACACGAATCCAACGCCCACGTTAAGCTAGGTCAATTTTCTGTATTAAGACAAAATTTAAGACGGAAATAGCTATGACAAAGCCTACAAGTAGTTCAGTCTATCACAAACTGTGTGATGCCATGCATTATGCTTCATTTGTAAACCTTTTTCACATAGCACCAATGATCAGTTTAGAATGATCAATTTAACTAGTTGATACACTTGACATGTACGCACTAAATCGTATGTAACTTTGATTTAGAGTTTAGGATACATGAATCCAACGCCCACGTTAAGCTAGCTTAATTTTCTATATTAAGACCAAATTAAAGATGGAAATAAGTACGATAAAGCGTCCGCGTAATCCAATCTATCCCAAACTGCGTGATGCCATGCATTATGATTCATTTGTAAACCTTTGATCAACGAGCATCAATGATCGGTTTCGAATGATCAATTTAACCTCCATATAAACTTGAGATGACCACAACTTTTGATTTAGAGTTCACAATGACACGAAACCAATGCACATATTAAGCTAGATTAAATTTCTATATTGTGTCAAAATTTAAAACCGAAATAACTACGATAAAGCCTTCAAGTAATCCAAACTACGTGATGTTATGCATTATGCTTCATTTGTAAACCTTGGCCAATTGAGTATCATTGATCGGTTTAGAATGATCAGTTTATCTAGCCGATAAACATGAGATATCCGCACTAAATCATGTGTGACTTTTGATTTTTAGTTCAAAAAGACACAAATCTAGTTCCCACGTTAAGCTAGTCAATTTTCTATATTGTGAAAAAATTAAAAACTGAAAGTAGCTACGATAAAGCCCACAAACTGCGTGATGGCTTACATTATGCTTCATTTGCAAACCGTTGCTCAATGAGCACCAATGATAGTTTTAGAATGATCAATTTAACTAACTGACAAAATTGATATGTCCACACTAAATCGTTTGTTACTTTCGATTTAGAGTTCAGAATGACACGAATGTAACATCCATGTTAAGCTAGCTCAATTTACTATATTGTGAAAAAATCTAGGACCGAAATTGCTACGACAAAGCCGAAAAGTAATCAAGTCTATCTCAAACTTTGTGGTGCCATGCATTATGCTTCATATTAAAACCTTTTCCCATTGAGCAACGTGTAATAATATTGAGATTATAGAGGAGAAATGTGAAGAATTGAATATGAAAACTCAAAGAGAAGTATGAGAAAATGAGAAATGACTTAGACTTATGGAGAAGAATCTCCTAAGAGTATATTATACATTGAGTCTTTACAGCCCTTTTATAGAGGATTTACAATGTGAACACAAAAGAAAACGAATTCAAACTTGTGGATGAGTTTGAATAGAGGAGGAGCCTGTCAACAACCAATGAGAAGAGAGGAGACAGCATGGGCATGACTGTTTGGTGTGGTTGCCAAGACTGTGTGCAGCATGGGCATGACTGTTTGGTGTGGTTGCCAAGACTGTGTGCAGCATGGGCATGACTTTTTCACCTTGATTCTTCTCCCAAGGTAGCTATTTAACCATTTCAACCATGTGGTTAATAATAACCCATCCTTTTTCATTTCCCTTGTTATTCAAACTGAATTTTCGTGCTCACACTTGCCTTGTAGGTCAAGATAGGTCTTATTTGATTTTCCTATGTCAATACTCCCCCTCAAGCTAAAGACTTTGGAATCACCCTAAAGTCTTAAGCTTGGGAACCCAAGGCAACACCTCATTAAAAACCTTATTAAGGAAAACCACTTGGGACAAAACCTTAATAAGGGAAAAAGAGTGTGTTGCTCTTGGATTAGGAGACCTTTGATCATGGGTGTGATAAATCAACAAGCCCAAGTTTGCTAAAGATGTTCTTGCAAACTTTGAGACTTGCTGCCTTTGTGAAGATGTCAGCTAGTTTGTCTTCACTCCTTGTATAACATGGCAGAATGGTTCCATCTTGAACTTTCTCCCTAACCTTATGGCAGTCGATCTCTATGTGCTTGGTCCTCTCGTGAAACACTGATTTGAAGCTATGTGAATGGCTGCCTGATTATCACAATGGAAGGTAATTGGCCCTGGTTGTGCAATACCGAAATCTTTGAAGCCAAGTGCTTTGAGCCAAGTTACTTCGTTTGTCAGCTTCCTCATAGCCCTATATTCTGCTTCAGCACTAGAACATGATACCACCTTCTGCTTCTTAGTCTTCCAAGTGACTAAGTTCCCACCAACGAAGGTGCAATACCCAGTGGTTGATTTCCTATCCACCCTATCACCAGCCCAATCCGCATCACAATACCCGACAATCTCAGTGTTCCCATTCTTGCCCATCCATATACCTTGACCAGGAGATCCTTTGATGTATCTAAGGATCCTTTCTACCATGCTCCAATGATATACAGTAGGCTTTTGCATATGTTGACTTACTTGATTCACAGCAAAACACAAGTCTGGTCGTGTGAGGGTGAGGTAGATCAGCTTCCCAACTAGTCTCCTATACTGAGAAACATCCTTAAATAACTCATCAGCTTTCTCCCCCTTTCCGTTGACCTTGTAGCCATCTTCAAGAGGAGTTTTGGCCGGTTTAGCCCCAAGCTTTCCCGTGTCTGTCAACAGATCAAGAGCATACTTTCTTTGGGATAGAAAGAGCCCTTCTTGAGACCGACACACTTCAATACCCAAGAAGTACTTCAACTCTCCAAGATCCTTGATGTCAAATGATCTGTTTAAGAAGGCCTTTGTGGACTGAATTCCTTCCTTATCATCTCCTGTGATGATAAGGTCATCCACATAAACCAAGACCGCCACGATTCCTTTGGAGTTTTGACGAGTGAACAAAGTATGATCTGAATGGGATTTCCTAAACCCATTATCAGTAAGTGTGGAGCTTAATTTGTGATACCAGGCCCTTGGTGACTGCTTCAACCCATATATTGCCTTCCTAAGTCTTAGAACCTGTCCCTCTTTGCAAAAATCTTCAAGGCCTGGTGGTGGAGTCATATACACTTCCTCTTCAAGTTCTCCTTGTAGGAATGCGTTCTTGACATCCATTTGCCATAAGTCCCAAGTCAGATTCGTAGCTAGTGAAAGAACAACCCTTACAGTGTGTAGCTTAGCCACCGGTGCAAATGTATCAGTATAGTCCTCTCCATATGTCTGAGTGAAACCTCTTGCAACTAGACGTGCCTTGTACCTTTCTATGTCCCCATTGCTCTTATACTTGATGGTGAACACCCACTTGGAACTCACAGCCTTCTTGCCTTTGGGAAGTTCTTGTATATCCCATGTATGATTCCTTTCCATAGCTCCCTTCTCATCTCTTACTGCATCTAACCATTCTTTCTTGCTCTCAGCTTCTTCATAAGTCTTTGGAATCTGACTTTGTTCAATCTTTCCAAGGAATGCTTGATGACTAGATGGCAAGAGGTCAAGGGAACAAACAGCTTGTATGGGATGAGCCACGGCCTGGTTGTTGTAGAATAACCTAGTGTTCCTAAGTCTAGTACTCCTCCTTAAATGCTGAACAGGTGGTGCAGCCTCCTCTACAACCGTTTCCTCTTCCATTTGGTGAATAGGTTCCTCTATACCCACTTCCAAGTCGTCTTGTTCTTGATTTGGGCCATAGCTTCTTCTTGGATTGGAGTTGGTTCTTGAGTTACCACCCCTTGTTCATTCTCTTGGGTATCTTGTGAACTACTTAAGGTTCTTGTTTCTTCGTGTCTTGAATCCTTTTGCAGATCATTTCCCAAATGATTCAAGAGAAACCTCAAACTCGTAGCCAAATCAGAAGGTGACCTTGAGAGATCCTTCAATCCTTCCCAATCTTTCTGATCATAATAGCTTTGTTCTTCTATGAACTTGACATCTCTAGACACATATGTCCTGTGTTGCTCGGATCATAGCACTTATAACCCTTTTGTGTTGTCGAATATCCAAGGAACATACACTTGATGCTCTTTGCCTCCAACTTGTTTCTTAGATCACTTGGAACATACACAAAGCACACACACCCAAATACACGTAAATGATCAATGGAAGGTTTAGTTTTATTGAGTACCTCAAATGGGGATATATCTTGCAAGACTTTGGTTGGAATCCGATTGATGAGGTAGCAAGCAACCAAGACTGCATCTCCCCAAAAACTTTTAGGAACATTGGTATGAAACATCATGGATCTTGCTACTTCCATTAAGTGTCGGTTCTTCCTTTCAGCAACTCCATTTTGTTGTGGTGTGTGTGGACAGCTAGTTTGATGTAGTATTCCATGTTTGTTTAGATGAGCTTTGAATCTTTGACTTGTGTATTCCCCTCCATTATCTGATCTTAACACTTTGATCTTGGCATTGAATTGATTAGTAACATAATTATGAAAGTTTATAAATGCCTCATAAACCCTATCTTTAGATGGAAGTAATGTAACCCATGTATATTTCGATTTTTCATCTATAAAGGTCACAAAGTATTTATTCCTATCTCTAGACATGTAAGGTGAGGTCCAAACATCGGAATGTACTAAATCAAAGCAATGCTCATAAATTGTAAACGATTTAGGGAAAACAACACGACAATGTTTGCCAAGGATACAAGCCTCACAAACTGAGTGATCATAAGCGACATTAGGAATTATTAAGCTTAAAGCACGAGCATGAGGATGTCCTAATCTAGGATACCATAAGACATCTTTATTAGCAAAAACACAGGATTTGAAAGCTAAGGAATCCAAATTGCTTGGAGGGTCTTCAAGAACATAGAGCTCATCTTGAGTTACTCCACCTCCAAGTATCTTACCACTCTTAATATCCTGAAAGTAAACATTGTTAGGCCCAAATGTAACATTGCAATTGAGGTCTTTAGTAGCCTTTTTTGACAGAAACTAGATTAGACTTAAATTTAGGTACAAAGAATGCATTAGTTTCTTTGTCAAATAGTCTTAATTTTCCGGTTCCTTCAATTGGAATACCCTTACCATCAGCCATAGTTACTTGTCCTAGACATGGTTCAATGTTCTTTAACAACCTAGCATTGCTAATCATATGGTGAGAAGCACCTGAATCCACTACCAACTTATGATCTGGTTTATCAAGCGATTTATGGGAGTAGAGTGTGATACCGGAGAGTTTGAGGCATAGGCCTTGATGAGATCCTCCAAGTCACTCTTCTTAACATACTCCATGGATACATTCATAGCTAGCTCCCCTCCTTGGTTGGATGAACTTGCCGGTTCATTCGCAACCATTTGAGAGATGTTAGCCTTTGAATCCTTGAACCGGTTTGGCTTGAGATGAGGATGAAGTATCCAGCACTTGTCCTTGATGTGGCCATTCCTCTTACAATGCTCACACATCACACTCTTCCTATCCTCTTGCTTAAACACGCTTTTGTTTGCCATGACTAGTTCTCCTTTACCACCAAACAAACCAATGTTGCCTTGCTCCCTTTGAATCCGTGAGCACACCTCTTCGAAATCAGGGAGTTTTGGCTCTCTCAGGATGGACTTAATCACATCCTTAAGGGCTGGATTTAGGTTGAGAAGGAGCCCAAATATCTTGTCTTGTTCCTTCCTTTCATTAAGCACCTTTGGATCCATAGAACTTGGTCTCCACATGTCAAGCTCGGACCATGTTGACTGGAACTTGCCCAGGAATTTTGTGAACTCCATATCCTCTTGGTGTAGATCATTGAGAGCCTTCTTAACCTCATACACACGGCTGAGGTTTGAAACATCCCCATACACCCTCTTGAGAGGGTCCAATGAATTTTGGAGGAATCCAAGGACTGATTGATCTTCTTGGAACCACCTAGCTTCTTCTTTTCTTGTTGCATCATCCTTCTTCTCCTTTGGATCATCTATAGATGGAGTATTATCCTCCAAGATGTGATTCCAAAGTCCTTTGCCACAAATGGCTGTCTTGATGGTTCTTGACCCTAATGTGTAGTTCAAGCCTTTGAGAACTACTGCTATCACCGTAGGTTTCAGGCTGGAACTAATTTGAACTGTATCCTCCATTGTTAGGCTTTGAAGAGCTCAAAGGAAGCAGTTTTTATGGTTGAATGAAACCATGAGTTTTTAGTCTAAAGACTGAGAGATTTTTGACAGAATTTTAGATTAGAAACTGAGAGATTTGAGTAGAAAAGATAAGAGAATGATCTTATGCTCTGAGACCATGTAAGAATATTGAGATTATAGAGGAGAAATGTGAAGAATTGAATCTGAAAACTCAAAGAGAAGTATGAGAAAATGAGAAATGACTTAGACTTATGAGAAGAATCTCCTAAGAGAATATTATACATTGAGTCTTTACAGCCCTTTTATAGAGGATTTACAATGTGAACACAAAAGAAAACGAATTCAAACTTGTGGATGAGTTTTAATAGAGGAGGAGCCTGTCAACAACCAATGAGAAGAGAGGAGACAGCATGGGCATGACTGTTTGGTGTGGTTGCCAAGACTGTGTGCAGCATGGACATGTCCTTTTCACCTTGATTCTTCTCCCAAGGTAGCTATTTAACCATTTCAACCATGTGGTTAATAATAACCCATCCTTTTTCATTCCCTTGTTATTCAAACTGAATTTTCGTGCTCACACTTGCCTTGTAGGTCAAGATAGGTCTTATTTGATTTTCCTATGTCAATAAATTGTGTGATGCAATGCATTATGCTTCACTTACAAGCCTTTACTCAATGAGCACCAATGATCAGCTTGGAATGATCATTTGAACTTACCAATGAACTTGACATGGCCGCATTAAATCATCCGTAACTTTTGGTTTAGAGCTCAAAATGACATGAATCCAGTGCCCACGTAATGCTAGCTCAATTTTCTATACAATGACAAATTTTCATACTCAAATAGATACGGCAAAGCCTCCAAGTAATCAAATCTATCCAAAATTGTGTGATGCCATGCATTATACTTAACTTATAAGCCTTTACTCAATGAGCACCAATGAACAGCTTAGAATCATCATTTGAACGGACCAATCAACTTGACATTTCCGCACCAAATCGTACGTAACTTTTGATTTAGAGCTCAGAATGACATGATTCCAACACCCACATTATGCTTGCTCAATTTTCTATACTATGAAAAAATTTCAAACTCAAATGGATACGACAAAGCCTCCAAGTAATCAAATCTATCCCAAACTGCGTAATGTCATGCATTATGCTTCACTTATAAGCCTTTACTCAATGAGCAGCAATGATTATCTTAAAAGGATCTGTTGAACTGGCCAATCAAGTTGACATGTCCGCACTAAATCATCCGTAACTTTTGATTCAGAGCTCAGAATGACATGAATCCAATGCCCACGTAATGCTAGCTCAATTTTCTATACAATGACAAATTTTCAAATTCAAATAGATACCACAAAACCTCCAAGTAATCCAATCATGCTTCACTTATAAGCCTTTACTCAATGAGTACCAATGATCAGTTTAGAATGATCAGTAGAACTGGCCAATTAACTTGACATGTGCCAACTAAATTGTTTGTAACTTTTGATATATAACTCAGAATGACATGAATCCAATGACCACGTAATGCTAACTCAATTTTCTATACAATGAATAATTTTCAGACTCAAATGGATACTACAAAGCCTCCAAGTAATCCAATCAATCCCAAACTGTGTCATGCCATGCATTATGCTTCACTTATAAGCCTTTAATCAATGAGCACCAATGATCAGCTTAGAATGATAATTTGAACTTACCAATCAACTTGACTTGTCCGCACTAAATCATCCATAACTTTTGATTTAGAGCTCAGAATGTCATGAATCCAATGCCCACGTTATGCTAGCTCAATTTTCTATACAATGACAAATTTTCAAAATCAAATAGATACGACAAAACCTCGAAGTAATCCAATTTATCCCAAACAGCGTGATGTCATGCATTAAGCTTCACTTATAAGACTTTACTCAATGAGCACTAATGATTAGCTTATAATGATCAGTTGAACTAGCCAATCAACTTGACATATCCGAACTAAATCATTCGTAGCTTTTGATTTCGAGCTCGGAATAATATGAATCCAATGCCCACTTAATGCTAGCTCAATTTTCTATTCAATGACAAATTTTCATACTCTAATAGAAATGACAAATCCTCCAAGTTATCAAATCTATCTCAAATTGTGTGATGCAATGCATTATGCTTCACTTATAAGCCTTTACTCAATGAGCACCAATGATCAGCTTAGAATGATCATTTGAACTTACCAATCAACTTGACATGCCCGCACTAAATAATCCGTAACTTTTGCTTTAGAGCTCAAAATGACATTAATCCAGTGCCCACGTAATGCTAGCTCAATTTTCTATACAATGACAAATTTTCATACTCAAATAGATACGGCAAAGCTTGCAAGTAATCAAATCTACCCCCAAATTGTGTGATACAATGCATTATACTTCACTTATAAGCCTTTACTCAATGAGCACCAATGATCAGCTTAGAATGGTCATTTGAACTGACCAATCAATTTGACATTTCCGCACTAAATCGTACATAACTTTTGATTTAGAGCTCAGAATGACATGATTCCAACACCCACGTTATGCTAGCTCAATTTTCTATACTATGAAAAAATTTCAAACTCAAATAGATACGAAAAAGCCTCCAAGTAATCCAATGTATCCCAAACAGTGTAATGTCACGCATTATGCTTCACTTATAAGCCTTTACTCAATGAGCAGCAATGATTAGCTTAAAATGATCTGTTGAACTGGCCAATCAACTTGACATGTCTGCACTAAATCATCCGTAACTTTTGATTTAGAGCAAAGAATGACATGAATCCAATGCCCACGTAATACTAGCTCAATTTTCTATACAATGACAAATTTTCAAACTCAAATAGATATGACAAAACCTCCAAGTAATCTTATATATCCCAAATTGTGTGATGCCCCCCATTATGCTTCACTTATAAGCCTTTACTCAATGAGCACCAATGATCAGTTTAGAATGATCAGTAGAATTTGCCAATCAACTTGACATGTCCGCACTAAATCATCCGTAACTTTTGATTTCGAGCTCAGAATGAAATGAATCCAATGCCTACTTAATGCTAGCTCAATTTTCTATACACTGACATATTTTCAGACTCAAATAGATATGACAAAGCCTACAAGTAATCCAATCTATCCAAAACTGTGTGATGCCATGCATTATGCATCGCTTATAAGCCTTTACTCAATTAGCACCAATGATCAGCATAGAATGATCATTTGAACTGACCAATCAACTTGACATGTCCGCATTAATCATCCCTAACTTTTGATTTAGAGCTTAGAATGACATGAATCCAATGCCCACGTAATGCTAGCTCAATTTTCTATACAATGACAAATTTTCAGACTTAAAAAGATTCGACAAAGTCTCAAAGTAATCAAATATATCCCAAATTGTGTGATGCCATGCATTACGCTTCACTTATAAGCCTTTATTCAATGAGCACCAATGATCAGCTTAGAATGATCATTTCAACTGACCAATCAACTTGACATATCCGCATTAATCATCCGTAACTTTTGATTTAGAGCTCAGAATGATATGAAACCAATGCCCACGTAATGCTTGCTTAATTCTCTATACAATGACAAATTTTCATACTCAAATATATACGACAAAGCCTGAAAGTAATCCAATTAATCCCAAACAGCGTGATGTCATGCATTATGTTTCACTTATAAGCCTTTACTCATGAGCACCAATGATCAGCTTAGAATGATCAGTGGAACTGGCCAGTCAACTTTACATGTCTGCACAAAATCATCCGTAGCTTTTGATTTAGAGCTCAGAATGACATGAATCCAATGCCCACGTTATGCTAGCTCAATTTTCTATACAATGACAAAATTTTAAACTCAAATAGATACGACAAACCATCCAAGTAATCCAATTTATCCCAAATTCTGTGATGCCCCGCATTATGCTTCATTTATAAGCCTTCACTCAATGAGCACCAATGATCAGTTTAGAATGATCAGTCGAACTGGCCAATCAACTTGACTTGTGCCCACTAAATCGTCTATAACTTTTGATTTAGAACTTAGAATGACATGAATCCAATGCCCACGTGATGCTAACTCAATTTTCTATACAATAACAAATTTTCAGACTCAAATAGATACAACAAGGCCTCGAAGTAATCCAATCTATCCCAAAATGCGTGATGTCATTCATTATGCTTCACTTATAAGCCTTTACTCAATGAGCACCAATGATCAGCTTAGAATGATCAGTTGAATTGGCCAATCAACTTGACATGTCCGCACTAAATCATCCGTAACTTTGGATTTCGATTTCAGAATGAAATAAATCCAATGCCCACGTAATGCTAGCTCAATTTTCTATACAATGACAAACTTTTAGACTCAAATAGATATGACAAAGCCTACAAGTAGTCCAATCTATCCCAAACTGCGTGATGTCATGCATTACGAATCACTTATAAGCCTTTACTCAGTGAGCACCAATGATCAGCTTAAAATGATCAGTTGAACTGAATCAACTTGACAGATCCACACTATGTCATCAGTAACTTTTGATTTTGAGCTCGGAATGATATTAATCCAATTCCCACGTAATGCTAGCTTAATTTTCTATACACTCACAAATTTTCAGACTCAAATAGATACGAAAAAGCTTCCAAGTAATCCAATTTATCCCAAACTGTGTGATGCCATGCATTATCCATTACTTATAAGCCTTTACTCTATGAGCACCAATGATCAGCTTAGAATGATCATTTGAACTTACCAATCAACTTAAAATGTCCGCACTAAATAATCCGTAACTTTTGATTAAGGGCTCAGAATGACATGAATGCAATGCCCACGTAATGCTAGCTCAATTTTCTTTACTATGAAAAAATTTCATACTCAAATAGATACGACAAAGCCTCCAAGTAATCCAATCTATGCCAAACTACGTGACGCCATGCATTATGCTTCACTTATAAGCCTTTACTCAATGAGCACCAAAGATCAGCTTAGAATACTCATTTGAACAGACCAATCAGCTTGACATTTCCGCACTAAATTGTCCGTAACTTTTGATTAAAAGCTCAAAATGACATGATTCCAACACCCACGTTATGCTAGCTCAATTTTCTATACTATGAAAAAATTTCAAACTCAAATAGATACGACAAACCCTCCAAGTAATCCAATTTATCCCAAACTGTGTGATGCCATGCATTATGCATCACTTATAAGCCTTCACTCAATGAACACCAATGATCACCTTAGAATGATCAATTGAACTGGCCAATCAACTTCACATGTCCGCATTAAATCATCCGTAACTTTTGATTTCGAGTGATATGAATCCAATGCCCACATAATGCTAGCTCAATTTTCTATAAAATGAAAAATTTTCAGACTCAAATAGATATGACAAAGCCTCCAAGTAATCCAATATATCCCAAACTGCGTGTTGCCATGCATTATGCATCATTTATGAGGTTTTAATCAATGAGCACCAACGATCAGTTTAGAATGATCTTTTATCTGTGTGATCAACTTGACATGTCCACACTAAATCTTACATAACATTTGATTTGGAACTAAATCTTTTATCTGTGTAATGATTTGGAACTCAATTTTCTATACAATGATAAATTTTCAGTCTCAAATAGATACGACAAAGCCTTCAAGTAATCCAATTTATCCCAAACGGCGTGATGCCATGCATTATGCTTCACTTATAAGCCTTTACTCAATGAGCACCAATGATCAGCTTAGAATAATCATTTGAATTGACCAATCAACTTGACATGTCCGCATTAATCATCCGTAACTTTTAATTTATAGCTCAGAATGATATTAATCCAATGCCCACATAATGCTAGCTCAATGTCTTATACATTGACAAATTTTCATACTCAAATAGATATGACAAAGCCTAAAAGTAATCCAATCTATCCCACACTGCGTGATGCCATGCATTATGCATCACTTAGAAGCCTTTATTCAATGAGCACCAATGATAAGCTTAGAATGATAATCTGAACTGACCAATCAACTTGACATGTCCGCAATGAATCGTTCGTTTGATTTAGAGCTCAGAATGATATGAATCCTACGTCCATGTTATGCTAGCTCAATTTTCTATACTATTGCAAAATTTCAGACTCAAATTGATACGACAAAGCCTCCAAGTAATCCAATCTATCCCAAACTGCGTGATGTCATGCATTTTGCTTCACTTATAAACCTTTATTCAATGAGCAGCAATTATAAGCTTAGAATGATAACTTGAACTGCCCAATCAACTTGACATGTCCGCACTAAATCGTCTATAACTTTTAATTTAGAACTCAAAATGTCATGAATCCAATGCCCACGTTATGCTAGCTCAATTTTGTATACAATGACAAATTTTCAAACTCAAATAGATACGATAAAGCCTCCAAGTAATCCAATCAATCCCAAATTATGTGATGCCCGGCATTATGCTTTACTTATAAGCTTTTACTCAATGAGCACCAATGATCAGTTTAGAATGATCAGTAGAACTGGCCAATCAACTTGACATGTGCCCACTAAATCGTCCGTAACTTTTGATTAAGAACTCAGAATGACATGAATACAATGCCCACGTAATGCTAACACGATTTTCTGTACAATGACAAATTTTCAGACTCAAATGGAAACTACAAAGCCTCCAAGTAATCCAATATATCCCAAACTGAGTGATGTCATGCATTATGTTTCACTTATAAGCATTTAGTCAATGAGCACCAATGATCAGCTTAGAATGATTAGTTGAACTGGCCATTCAACTTGACATGTCCGCACTAAATCATCCCGTAACTTTTGATTTAGAGCTCAGATTGACATGAATCCAATGCTCACGTTATGCTAGCTCAATTTTCTATACAATAACAAATTTTCAGACTCAAATAGATACGATAATGCCTCCAAGTAATCCAATCTATTCCAAACTGAGTGATGCCATGCATTATGCTTTACTTATAAGCCTTTACTCAATGAGCACCAATGATCAGCTTAGAATGATCATTTGAACTGAACAATCAACTTGACATGTCCACAACAAATCGTCCGTAACTTTTGATTTAGGGCTCAAAATGACATGAATCCAACGCCCACGTTATGCTAGCTCAATTTTCTATACAATGATAAATTTTCAGACTCAAATAGAAATGAAAAAGCCTCCAAGTACTCCAATCTATCCCAAACTGCGTGATGCCATGCATTATGCTTCACTTATAAGACTCAATGAGCACCAATAATCATCTTAAATGATCAGTTGAACTGCCCAATCAACTTGACTTGTCCGCATTAAATTGTCCCTAACTTTTAATTGAGAGCTTAGAATGACATGAATCCAATGCCCACATTGTGGTAGCTCAATTTTCTATACAATGACAAATTTTAAAACTCAAATAGATACAACAAATCCTCAAAATAATCCAATCTATCCCAAACTGCGTGATGTCATACATTATGCTTCACTTATAAGCCTTTACTCATTGAGCACCAATGATCAGCTTAGAATGATCAGTTGAATTCGCCAATCAACTTGACATGTCCGCACTAAATTATCCGTAACTTTTGATTTCGAAAACTCAGAATGAAAAGAGTCCAATGCCTACGTAATGCTAGTTCAATTTTCTATACACTGACATATTTTCAAACTCAAATAGATATGACAAAGCCTACAAGTAATCCAATCTATCCCAAACTGTGTGATGCCATGCATTATGCATCACTTATAAGCCTTTACTCAATGAACACCAATGATCAGCTTAGAATGATCAGTTGCACTGGCCAATCAACTTGACATGTCCACACTAAATCATCCGTAACTTTTGATTTCGAGCTCAGAATGATATGAGTCCAATGCCCACGTAATGCTAGCTCAATTTTCTATAAAATGACAAATTTTCAGACTCAAATAGATATGACAATGCCTCCAAGTAATACAATCTATCCCAAACTTCTTGATGCCACGCGTTATGCATCAGTTAGAAGCCTTTACTCAATGAGTACCAATAATCAGCTTAGAATGATCATTCCAAGTTTCCTATCAACTTGACATGTCCGCACTAAATCGTCCGTAACTTTTTATTTAGAGCTCAGAATGATATGAATCCAATGCCCACGTTATGCTAGCTCAATTTTCTATACTATGAAACAATTTCAAACTGAAATAGATATGACAAAGCCTCCAAGTAATCCAATTTATCCCAAATTGTGTGATGTCATGCATTATGCTTCACTTATAAGCCTTTACTCAATGTGCACCAATGATTAGCTTATAATGATCAGTTGAACTGGCAAAGCAACTTGACATGTACGCACTAAATCGTCCATAACTTTTGATTTAGAGCTCAGAGTGACATGAATCCAATGCCCATGTAATGCTTGCTCAATTTTCTATACAATGATAATTTTTCAGTCTCAAATAGATACGACAAAGCCTTCAAGTAATCCAATTTATCCCAAACGGCGTGATGCCATGCATTATGCTTCACTTATACGCCTTAACTCAATGAGCACCAATGATCAGCTTAGAATGATCATTTGAATTGACCAGAATGATATGAATTGAATGCCCACGTAATGCTGCTCAATTTTCTATACAATGACAAATTTTCAGACTCAAATCCTCCAAGTAATCTAATCTATCCCAAACTGCGTGATGCCATGAATTATGCATCACTTAGAAGCCTTTACTGAATGAATACCAATGATCAGCTTAGAATGATCATTTCAAGTGTCCAATCAACTTGACATTTCCGCACTAAATCGTCAGTAACTTTTTATTTAGAGCTTAGATTGACATGAATCCAACGCCCACGTTATGCTAGCTCAATTTTCTATACTATGAAAAATTTTAAAACTTAAATAGATACGACAAAGCCTCCAAGTAATCCAATATATCCCAAACTACGTGATGTCATGCATTATGCTTCACTTATAAGCCTTTACTCAATGAGCACCAATGATTAGCTTATAATGATCAGTTGAACTTGCAAATCAACTTGACATGTACGCACTAAATCGTCCGTAACTTTTGATTTAGAGCTTAGAGTGACATGAATCCAATGTCCACGTAATGCTAGCACAATGTTTTATACAATGACAAATTTTCATACTCAAATTGATATGACAAAACCTAAAAGTAATCCACTCTATCCCAAACTACGTGATGCCATGCATTATGCATCACTAATAAGCCTTTATTCAATGAGCACCAATGATCAGTTGAACTGGCCATTCAACTTGACATGTCCGCACTAAATCATCCGTAACTTTTGATTTTGATCTCAGAATTATATGAATCCAATGCCCACTTAATGCTAGCTCAATTTTCTATACAACAAGAAATTTTCAGACTGAAATAGATACGACAAATCCTCCAAGTAATCCAGTCTATCCCAAACTGTGTGATGCCATGCATTATGCATCAATTATAAGCCTTTACTCAGTGAGAACCAATGATCAACTTAGAATGATCATTTGAACTGACCAATCAACTTAACATTCCTGCACTAAATTGTCCGTAACTTGTGATTTAGAGCTCAGAATGACATGAATCGAACGCCCACGTTATGCTAGCTCAATATTCTATACTATGAAAAAATTTCAAACTCAAATAGATACAACAAGCCTCCATCTAATCTAAGTTATCCCAAACTGCGTGATGTCATGCATTATGCTTCACTTATAAGCCTTTACTTAATGAGCACCAATGATCAGCTTAGAATGATCAGTTGAACTGGCCAATCAACTTGACATGTCCGCACTAAATTCATCCGTAACTTTTGATTTAGAGCTCAGAATGACATGAACCCAATGCCCACGTAATGCTAGCTCAATTCTATACAGTACAAGAAAACATCGAATTTTATAATCAAGTAAACTTGTGGTCCCAAAATTTGCCACTGATTTGCGACCACATGTTAATTTATTCAAAAACAAAAATTGTGGTTGCAAATCAGTGGCAAATTTTCCACTGATTTGCGACAACGTGTAATAATTATGACTAAATTGCCACCATAATTTGAATGTCGTGGCAAATTGGTGGCAAATCAGTGACAAATAATACCCTAAATCCTAAATTTATTGATTTTAATTACATAAGATTGATTACTTGATTATAAATTGTACAAATTTCAATTACTAAGAAAACAAGAATATTTACCAAATTTTCAAATCATTTACCTAAAACACTTAACAAATTTACTTAACCTTATAACTGTTATATACATTTCAAATGTTATCTAAAATTTAAATGAATACATATATGGTTTTCAATATATGCGGTCACTTATAATGGTTAGTAGTTACATAAAAATGCAAATACAAGGTATAAATGTGAAAAATACTTAGGAAAAATGTGAATTTACCCTATGTGGTCGCAAATCAGTCGCTATTTTGCGACTGATATGTTACTGCATATCAAATTTTGAGCTTGTGGTCGCAAATCAGTGGCAAATTTGCCACTGATTTGCGACCACGGGTAATAATTGTGACTGAATTGCCACCACATTCCGAATGCATTGGCAAAGTGGTGTCAAA
Organism: Pugionium dolabratum; assembly: GCA_018901945.1. Classification (NCBI taxonomy): domain Eukaryota; kingdom Viridiplantae; phylum Streptophyta; class Magnoliopsida; order Brassicales; family Brassicaceae; genus Pugionium; species Pugionium dolabratum. Next base: position 920,805 of record JAEVFF010000302.1, read on the forward strand.
TCAGACACAAATAATACCCTAAACCCTAAATTTATTTATTTTGGTGAATAAAATGAATTTTATAACATTGATTACTTGATTATAAGTTATACAGATTTCAATTACTAAGAAAATAATAACATTTACCAAATTTTCAAATCATTTACCTAAAACACTTAATAAATTTCCTTAACCTTCTAAAATTTAAATGAATACAAATATGGTTTTGAATATATGTGGTCACTTATAATGGTTAGTAGTTACATAAAAATGCAAATAGAAGTTGTAAATGTGGAAAATACATAGGGAAAATATGAATTTACCCTATGTGGCCACAAATCAGTCACTATTTTGTGACTGATTTGTGACTGCATATCAATTTTTGAGCTTGTGGTCGCAAATAAGTGGCAAATTTGCCACTGATTTGCGACCACAAGTAATAATTGCGAAATAATTGCCACCCCGTTCTCATTGCAGTGCCAAAGTGGTGGCAAATCAGTCACAATTTAGGTCATAAAACCTTAATTATATGGTTGTTGTGAATAAATTGAATTATATAAGAATCAAATGTAAAAAATACATAAAACGATAAATATATTTATTACATTTCTTCGTCATCGTCATCATCTAAAGATGAAATATTACATTGAAATTTATCTTCTAGTTCGGCATCTCCGACATCGAAATCCATTTCTTCGGTATGATAAACTCTATCGACCAAACGATCTACTTCTATCTCTTGAACAACCATTACCTCTTTATCATTTTCTTGTTGTAACAGGCCAACCTCATCTTTGTTTTTGTATTTCCCCTAAATGTTAGTTCTAGGATTAACTTTCATAACAGTGAGCCATGTTTGTTTTGATGATGATTTAGTGTGCGGATAGGGAATATAACAAACTTGATCTGCTTGAGAGGCTACATCATAAGTAATGAAATATAAATTAGTTATATATTTTTACCGAAATTAATTACATAGTTAATTATTTACGTACGAACCTAGAATAAATGGTTCGTATTTGTAGTATTTCCCCAATGATAAGACATCAACGACGCCATTCTCCGACTTCCGAGTACCTTTCGAAAGTGTAGGATCCTACCATTCATATTTAAAAAGCGTTATCTTCAAATTTAGGAGGCCGACATGTTCAAGTTGAATGATATCTGTTAAAATACCGTAGAAATCAGCTTCATCATATGCATCTGAGTAATTGTCTCCCTTCACACAAATGCCGTAGTTACATGTCTTTCTCTTATGTCCATGTTTCTTCCTGTGGAACATATAACCTCTTGTAAAATAGATCAGCCAAGTTGACGCTTTATTCATCGGCCCTTGAACTGAATCTTGAGCCCATAGAGGAAAGACGCGTGAATCTGTGGAAGCGCATGTATTGACCTATGATCACATATATATATATATATAAAAAGTTAGTAATTCAAAATTAATAAATTTAATATAATATACATATCAAATAATGAAACATACATAATCTCTAACCCGTATGTGGAATTCTTCTTTTTTTTTGATGAAATGTCATCTTCCGAAAGATATGGATACGTACATCGAACGTGATCTCAAACATGCTGCAAAAGTAAATGAAAAAGTAATATATATTGCTTGATATAATGAAATTGAAATGTAATAAATGCAATTGTTTTCATATACCTCTCTAGTGGCCAAAAATATTCACAGTTCCACAAAACATATGCATGTGCATATTTGTATTCTTTTTCGGAGAGCTATATTTCTTTACATTACCACTTGGTCGACCCATGTGCGTAAATATATCCGGTACTCCGGGATCCGGATATACATGAACGTCACCTTCATCGAATCTTGTAGACCTATATATATTATTACACGATATATCAACACGAAAATTTTCCATTCATAATAAAATAATTAATTAATAAACATAAGAATTAATTTATGGTACCTGTTTTCGTGCGTATGTGGGCAGCAAAGTAATGTTCCGAGAAGTAAGATATCTCATCATTCACATATGATTCAACAATCGACCCTGCATTATATCGTTTGTTCTTCGCCTTACTTTTCAGTTTTTTTAAAAACCTTTCAAATGGATACATACACTTATATTGGACAGGTCCACCCAGTTCAGTTTCGTATGGTAGATGTACAGGAAGATGCTCCATGACGTCAAAAATGAAGGCGGAAATATCTTTTCCAAATTGCACAAAATTATGACAATGGTTTCCTTCAGAATTCGGACACGGCTTTGTTGTAATGATCTGGAGCATAGATCACGGAAAAATCCTACAATCCACATATATATATTACCATCTACAATTAATTACTACATGCAATTATTATTAATTTACGTACTTCAAATATAAAATATATTTATTAGTATATATACCTGATAATGATAGATGAACGTTCCGTGGTAAAAGTTCTGCAAGCATATTTATTAGTATATATACCTGATAATGCTAGATGAACGTTCCGTGGTAAAAGTTCTACAAGCGAGTCTTCCATGCGTTTTCCATCCTGACAACATTCCATAAGAGGGAAAATCGCTTATCGTCCATAGTAACACGGCTTTTAGATTGAAATTTTTATTCAACGATACATCATATGCATCAAATCCCATAGATCATAATTCTTTCAACTCATCAATCAAAGGTCAGAGGAATATATCCAGACTAGCACGCGGATGATTTGGCCCCGAATTCAGAATTGTTAGAAACAAATACTCTTTCTTCATACACATGTCCGGTGGCAAATTATATGGAGTGATAATCAGCGGCCATAATGAATGATTACAAGACATCCCAAATGGATTGAACCCATCAGTACATAAGCCAAGATAAACGTTTCGAGATTCAGCAGGAAATCTAGGATGTAGATATTGAAAAAATTTCCACTCTGCAGCAACAGATGGATTACTCATTTCTCTGTCTTCTGCTTCATGCTCTACGTGCCATCTCATTGCCTCTGCGGTTTTCTTGCTTTGATATATTCTTTTAAGTCTATCACATATCGGTAAATACAACATACGACTTAAAGGTATTCCTGTCCTGCCCTCGCTTGTCTTATATCGGGGGAGAATCGCAAAATTTGTATTTTTCCCATTTCTCATCTTTTTTACAGAAGATCATACAATTGTGAACACACACGTCAATTGTATAAAACGGGAGGCCTAAATTTCGCATCAATTTTTTGGTTTCATAATATGAACCCGTTGCCTGATTCTACTCGGGCAAATATTCTGTAAACACCTCCGCCCAAGAATCCATACATTTTTCTGGTAGATGAAAATCAGACTTAATGTTCATGAACCGAGGAGCTAAAAGTAACTGTGAGTGCCCTTCATGACAACTATCATACAATGGATTTTTTGCAGCTTCTAACATGTTGTAAAAATTTTATGCTTGTTCATTAGGCCATTTTTCCTTCATTATTATATTCTTTTTCGTTCTGATTATAGTACTGATCATCAGTCATTGTCACACGAAATGCATCCATCACCATTTCAACATATCTATTACCAGATGTACCAACTCTTTCATCACTAGTACTACCACGCGTACCTCGCTGATTTCTTTGGACATCACCCCGACTACTTGTCCCTAACTGAGCTCTTCTCCATGTTTATACCAAATATAATAATTTGGCATAAATTCTCGACTATATAGATGACTCCATATTTTCCGTCCCAGAATAAATTTATCATTTTGCAATTAATACAATGAAAGAAAAACTTACCTCCGCTACTTTGAGCTATTGGTTGACTACTTGCAAAAGTTATGAACTGCACCATGCCTTGTGCAAATTCTGCTGTTATATTTCTTGTTTGATTATCAGTCCTTTTGTACATTCAATCTCTCGAATTATTATAATTTCCCCACATTTTTGAAGATTTTTTTTCCATTCAATTCTACAAATGAAAGAATGGGATGGGCATATATATAGAACATTTTATCACTACTTTGCCACTATTTTGCCACTGGTTTGCCACTATTTTGCGACTACAACAGTGTAGTCGCTTAAATGTCGTTATACCTAACACGCACATGTTTTTTATGTTGGCACTTTGCCAGCACTTTGTGACAGAAGAGCCACTCCAAAACGTAGTCACAAATTGGTCGTATTTTTATCGACCAATATGCGACTAACATGTGGTTTTTCCACATGTAGTCGTTAATCAATAGCTATTTTGTGACTGATTAGCGACTGCATACCCCAGTCGCAAAACAATCACATTTTCAGTCTCTAAATGGTTTTGTATTGCGACAAATATGTGACTACAGGTTTTAGTCATACTTTTGAGACAACTTTGTGACTACATCTTCGTAGTCACAAAGTGGATGCAAAATCATGGCAAATGTGATCGCAAAATGCAGTGACATTTTGGCAGTTTTTTGTAGTGATACAATGACAAATTTTCAGACTCAAATAGATACGACAAAGCCTCCAAGTAATCCAATTTATCCTAAACTGCGTGATGCCCTGCAATATGCTTCACTAATAAGCATTTACTCAATGAGCACCAATGATCAACTTAGAATGATCATTTGAACTGACCAATAGACTTGAAATGTCCGCACTAAATCGTCCGTAACTTTTGATTTAGAGCTCTGAATGACATGAACCCAACGCCCACTTTATGCTTTCTCAATTCTCTATAATATGAAAAAATTTCAAACACAAATAGTTACGACGAAGCCTCCAAATAATCCAATTTATCCCAAACTGTGTGATGTCATGCATTATGCTTCACTTATAAGCCTTTACTCAATGAGCACCAATGATTAACTTATACTGATCAGTTGAATTAACCAATCAACTTGACATGTCCACACTAAATAGTCCGTAACTTTTGATTTAGAGCTCAGAATGATATGAATCTAACGCCCACGTTATGCTACCTCAATTTTCTAAAATATGACAAAATTTCAAACTCAATTAGATACGACAAAGTCTCCAAATAATCCAATCTATCCCAAACTGCGTGATGCCATGCATTATGCTACACTTATAAGCATTTACTCAATGAGCACCATTGATCAGCTTAGAATGATCAGTTGAACTGGCCAATTAACTTGATATGTTTGCACTAAATCCTCCGTAACTTTTAATTTAGAGCTTCGAATTACATGAATCTAATGCCCACATTATGCTAGCTCAATTTTCTATATTCTGACAAACTTTCATACTCAAATAAATACGATAAAGCCTCCAAGTTATCCAATCTATCCCAAACTGCGCGATGCTATGCATTATGCTTCACTTATAAGGCCTTTACTCAATTAGCACCAATGACCAGCTTAGAATGATCAGTTGAAGTAGCCAATCAACTTAACATATTTGTACTAAATCGTCTGTAACTTTTGAATTAGAGCTCCGAATGACATGAATCCAATGCCCACGTTGTGCTAGTTCAATTTTCTATATTGTGACAAAGGTTCAGAATCAAATAGATACGAAAAAGCCTCCAAGTAATCCAATATATCCCAAACTGCGTGATAACATGCATTATTCTTCACTTATAAGCCTTTACTAAATGAGCACAAATGATCAGCTTGGAATGATTATTTGAAGTGACAAATCAACTTGATATGTCCACACTAAATCGTCCGTAACTTTTTATTTAGAGTTCAGAATGACATGAACTCAACGCCCACGTTATGCTAGCTCAATTTTATGTACTATAAAAAGATTTCAGACTCAAATATATACCACAAAACCTCCAAATAATCCAATCTATCCCAAACTGCGTGATGCAAAGCATTATGCTTCACTTGTAAGCCTTTACTCAATGAGCACCAATGATAAGCTAAGAATAATCAGTTGCACTGGCCAATCAACTTGACATGTTTGCACTAAATGGTTTTCAACTTTTTATTTAGAGCTCCGAATAACATGAATCCAATGCCAACGTTATGCTAGCTCAATTTTCTATAATATGACAAAATTTTATACTCAAATAGATACGACAAAGCCTCCAAGTTATACAATCTATCCCAAACTGCGTGATGCCATGCATTATGCTTCACTTATAAGCATTTACTCATTGAGGACCAATGATCAGCTTAGAATGATCAGCTGAACTGGCCAATCAACTTGACTTGTTTGTACTAAATCATCCGTAACTTTTGATTTAGAGCTCCGAATGACATGAATCCAATGCCCACGTTGTGCTAGCTCAATTTTCTATATTGTGACAAAAGTTCAGACTCAAATAGATACGACAAAGCCTCCAAGTAATCCAATCTAACCCAAATTGCGTGATGTCATGCGTTATACTTCACTTATAAGCCTTTACTCAAGGACCACCAATGATAAGTTCAACTGGCCATTCAACTTGACATATCCACACTAAATCATCCCTAACTTTTGATTTAGAGCTCAGAATGACATGAATCCAATGGCCACGTAATGCTAGCTCAATTTTCTATACTATGAAAAAATTTCAGACTCAAATATATACCACAAAGCCTCCAAATAATCCAATCTATCCCAAACTGCGTGATGCCAAGCATTATGCTTCACTTATAAGCCTTTACTCAACGAGCACTAATGATAAGCTTAGAATAATCAGTTGCACTGGCCAATCAACTTGACATGTTTGCACTAAATCGTCTGAAACTTTTGATTTAGAGCTCCGAATGACATGAATCCAATGCCAACGTTATGCTAGCTCAACTTTCTATACTATGACAAAATTTCGTAATCAAATAGATACGACAAAGCCTCTAAGTAATCCAATATATCGCAAAGTGCGTGATACCATGCATTATTCTTCACTTATAAGCCTTTACTCAATTAGCACCAATGATCAGTATATAGTGATCTTTTCAACTGACTGATCGACTTGATATGTGAGCACTAAATCGTCCGTAACTTTTGATTTAGAGCTCAGAATGACATGAATCCAACGCCCACGTTATGCTATCTCAATTTTCTATACTATGACAAAATTTCATACTCAAATAGATACAACAAAGTGTCCAAGTAATCCAATCTATCCCAAAATGCGTGATGTCATGCGTTACGCTTCACTTATAAGCCTTTATTCAATGAGCACCAATGATCAGCTTAGAATGATTAGTTGACTGCCCAATAACCTTGACATGTCCGCACTAAATCGTTTGTAACTTTTGATTTAGAGCTCAGAATGACATGAATCACATGCCAATGTTATGCTAGTTCAAATTTTTATACAATGACAAATTTTCAGACTCAAATAGATACGACAAAGCTTCCAAGTAATCCAATTTATCCCAAACTGTGTGATGCAAAACATTATGCTTCACTTATATGCATTTACTCAATGAGCACCAATGATCAGCTTAGAATGATAAGTTGAACTAGCCAATCAATTTGACATATCCGCACTAAATCATCCGTTACTTTTTGTTTTAGAACTCAGAATGACATGAATCCAGTGCCCACGTAATGCTAGCTCAATTTTCTATAAAATGACAAATTTTGAGACTCAAATAGATTCGACAAAGCCTCCAAGTAATCCAATCTATCACAACATGCGTCATGCCATGCATTATGCTTCACTTATAAGCCTTTACTCAATGAGCACTGTGATCAGCTTAGAATGATCATTAGAACTAACTAATCAACTTGAGATGTCCTCACTAAATCGTCCGTAACTTTTTATTTAGAGCTCAGAATGACATTAATCCAACGCCCACGTTATGCTAGCTCAATTTTCTATACTATGACAAAATTTCAGACTTAAATAGATACGCCAAAGCCTCCAAATAATCCAATCTATCCCAAACTGCGTGATGTCATGCGTTATACTTCACTTATAAGCCTTTACTCAAGGACCACCAATGATAATTTCAACTGGCCATTCAACTTGACATATCCACACTAAATCATCCCTAACTTTTGATTTAGAGCTCAGAATGACATGAATCCAATGGCCACGTAATGCTAGCTCAATTTTCAATACAATGACAAATTTTCAGTTTTGAAATAGATATGTAAAAGCCTCCAAGTAATCTAATATATCCCAAACTGAGTGATGCCATTCATTATGCTTCACTTATAACCCTTTACTCAATGAGCACCAATGATCAACATAGAATGATCATTTGAACTGACCAATCACCATGAAACATCCGCACTAAATCAACCGTTTCTTTTGATTTGGAGCTCAGATTGAGATGAATCCAATGCCCACGTTATGCTATCTCAATTTTCTATTCATTGACAAAATTTCATACTCAAATATATAAGACAAAGCCTCCAAGTAATCAGATCTAGCCCAAACTGCGTGATGTCATTAATTTTTCTTCGCTTAATAGCCTTTACTCAATGAGTAGCAATGATAAGTTTAGAATGATCATTTGAACTCATCAATCAACTTGATATGTGCGCACTAAATCGTCCGTAACTTTTGATTTAGAGCTCAGAATGACATGAATCCAACGCCCACGTTATGCTATCTCAATTTTCTATACTATGACAAAATTTCAGACTCAAATAGATACGACAAAGCCTCCAAGTAATCCAATCTATCCCGCACTGCGTGATGTCATGCATTATGCTTCACTTATAAGCCTTTATTCAATAAGCACCAATGATCACCTTAGAATGATTAGTTGAACTGCCCAATCAACTTGACATTTCCGCACTAAATTGTCCATTACTTTTGATTTATAGCTCTGAATGACATGAATCCAATGGCCACGTTATGCTAGCTCATATTTCTATACAATGACAAATTTTCAGACTCAAATATATACGACAAAGCCTCCAAGTAATCAACTCTATCCCAAAATGCGTGATATCATGTATTATGCTTCATTTATAAGCCTTTACTCAATGAGCACCTATGATCACCTTAGAATGATCAGTTGAACTTGCCAATCAACTTGAAATTTCCGCACTAAATCATTTGTAACTTTTGATTAAGAGCTCTGAATGACATGCATTTGATGCCCATGTGATGCTAGCTCAATTTTCTATACAATAACAAATTTACAGATTCAAATAGATACAACAAAGCTTCCAAGTAATCCAATATATCCCAAACTTGGTGATGCCACACATTATGCTTCACTTATAAGCCTTTACTCAATGAGCACCAATGATCAGCTTAGAATGATCAGTTGAACTGGAAAATCAACTTGACATGTCCACACTAAATCGTCCGTAACTTTTGATTTAGAAATCAGAATGGGATGAATCTGATGCCCACGAAATGCTAGCTCAATTTTCTATAAAATGACAAATTTTCAGACTCAAATAGATACGACAAAGCCTCCAAGTAATCCAATCTATCTCAAACTGCGCCATGCCATGCATTATGCTTCACTTATAAGCCTTTATTCAATGAACACCAATTATTAGCTAAGAATGATCATTTGAACTGACCAATCAACTAGACATGTCCGCACTAAATCGTCCGTAACTTTTGATTTAGAACTCAGAATGACATGAATCTAACGCCTACGTTATGCTAGCTCAATTTTCTATATTATTACAAAATTTCAGACTCAATTAGATACAAAAAGCCTCCAAATAATCTAATCTATCCCAAACTAAGTGATGCCTATTATAATGCTTCACTTATACGCATTTACTCAATGAGGACCAATGATCAGCTTAGAATGATCATCTGAACTGACCAATCAACTTGACATGTCCGCACTAAATCGTACGTTTCTTTTGATTTAGAGCTCAAAATGACTTGAATCCAATGCCTACGTTATGCTAGCTCAATTTTCTATACTATGACAAAATTTCAGACTCAAATATATACGACAAAGCCTCCAAGTAATCTAATCTATCCCAAACTGTGTGATGCCATGCATTATGATTCACATATAAGCCTTTACTCAATGAGCACTAATGATCAGCTTAGATTTATCATTTGAACTGACCAATAATCTTGACATGTCCGCACTAAATTCCATAAATTTTGATTTAGAGCTCTGAATGAAATGAATCCAATGACCACATTATGCTAGCTCAACTTTCTATACAATGACAAATTTTTAGACTCAAATATATACGAAAAAGCCTCCAAATAATTCAATCTATCCAAAATTGCGTGATGTCATATATTATGCTTCACTTATAAGCCTTTACTCAATGAGCACCAATGATCACCTTAGAATAATCAGTTGAACTGGCCAATCAACTTGAATTGTCCGGACTAAATCATCTGTAAATTTTGATTTAGAGCTCTGAATGACATGAATCCAATGCCCACATAATGCTAGCTCAATCTCCTATACAATGACAAATTTTCATACTCAAATGGATACGACAAAACCTCCAAATAATCCAATATGTCGCAAACTTGGTGATGTCATGCATTATGCTTCACTTATAAGCCTATACTCAATGAGCACCAATGATCAGCTTAGAATGATCATTTGAACTGACCAATCAACTTGACATGTCCGCACTAAATCATCCGTAACTTTTGATTTAGAGCTCTCAATTACATGAATCCAATGCCCACGTATTGCTATCTCAATTTTCTATACATTGATAAATTTTCAGACTCAAATAGATATGACAAAGCATCCAAATAATCCAATCTATCCCAAACTCCGTGATACCATGAATTATTCTTCACTTATAAGCATTTACTCAATGAGCACCAATGATCAGCTTAAAATGATCATTTGAAGTGAGCAATCAACTTGATTTGTCCACACTAAAACGTCTGTAACTTTTGATTTAGAGCTCAGAATGACATGAATCCAATGCCCACGTTATGCTAGCGCAATTTTCTATAATATGAAAAAATTTCACACTCAAATAGATATGACAAAGCCTCCAAGTAATCCAATATATCCCAAACTACGTGATTTCGTGCATTATGCTTCACTTATAAGCCTTTACTCAATGAGCACCAATGATAAGCTTAGATTGATCATTTGAACTGACCAATAACCTTGACATGTCCGCACTAAATCTTCCGTAACTTTTAATTTAGAGCTCAGAATGACATGAATCCAAAGCCCACGTTATGATAGCTCAATTTTCTATGCAATGACAAATTTTCATACTAAAAAAAGATACGACAAAGCCTCCAAGTAATCCAATCTATCCCAAACTCTGTGATATGCATTATGCTTCACTTATAAGCTTTTACTCAATAAGCACCAATGATCACCTTGGAATGGCCATTTGAATTGGCCAATCAACTTGACATATTTGACTAAATCATCTGTAACTTTTGATTTAGACTCATAATGACATGAATCCAATGCCCACGTAATGCTACTAGCTCTATTTTCTATGAAATGACAAAATTTGCAGACTGAAATAGATAGGACAAAGTCTTCAAGTGATCCAATCTATCCCAAAGTGCATGATGTTATGCATTATGCTTCACGTATAAGCCTTTACTCAATGAGCACCAATGATCAGCTTAGAATGATCATTTGAACTGACTAATCAACTTGACATGTCCACAATAAATCGTCCGTAACTTTTGATTTAGAGCTCAGAATGACATGAATCCAACGCCCACGTTATGCTAACGTAATTTTCTATACTATGAAAAAATTCACACTCAAATAGATTCGACAAAGCCTCCAAATAATCCAATATATCCCATACTACGTGATTTCATGCATTATGCTTCACTTATAAGCCTTTACTCAATGAGCACCAATGACAAGCTTAGATTGATCATTTGAACTGACCAATAACCTTGACATGTCCGCGCTAAATCTTCCGTAACTTTTAATTTAGAGCTCAGAATGACATGAATTCAAAGCCCACGTTATGCTAGCTCAATTTTCTATACAATGACAAATTTTCAGACTCAAAAAGATACGACAAAGCCTCCAAGTAATCCAATCTATCCCAAAACTCTTTGATGTCATGCATTATGCTTCACTTATAAGCTTTTACTCAAATAGCACCAATGATCACCTTAGAATGGCAATCTGAACTAGCCAATCAACTTGACATATCTGCACTAAATCATCTGTAACTTTTGATTTAGAGCTCATAATGACATGAATCCAATGCCCACGTAATGCTACTAGCTCTATTTTCAATGAAATGACAAATTTTCATACTGAAATAGATAGGACAAAGTCTTCAAGTGATCCAATCTATCCCAAAGTGCATGATGTTATGCATTATGCTTCACTTATAAGCCTTTACTCAATGAGCACCAATGATCAGCTTAGAATGATCATTAGAACTGACCAATCAACTTGACATGTCCACAATAAATCGTCCATAACTTTTGGTTTAGAGCTCAGAATGACATGAATCCAACGCCCACATTATGCTAACGCAATTTTCTATACTATGAAAAAATTCACACTCAAATAGATTCGACAAAGCCTCCAAGTAATCCAATATATCCCATACTACGTGATTTCATGCATTATGCTTCACTTATAAGCCATTACTCAATGAGCACCAATGACAAGCTTAGATTGATCATTTGAACTGACCAATAACCTTGACATGTCCGCGCTAAATCTTCCGTAACTTTTAATTTAGAGCTCAGAATGACATGAATTCAAAGCCCACGTTATGCTAGCTCAATTTTCTATACAATGACAAATTTTCAGACTCAAAAAGATACGACAAATCCTCCAAGTAATCCAATCTATCCCAAAACTCTTTGATGTCATGCATTATGCTTCACTTATAAACTTTTACTCAAATATCACCAATGATCACCATAGAATGGCAATCTGAACTAGCCAATCAACTTGACATATCTGCACTAAATCATCTGTAACTTTTGATTTAGAGCTCATAATGACATGAATCCAATGCCCACGTAATGCTACTAGCTCTATTTTCAATGAAATGACAAATTTTCATACTGAAATAGATAGGACAAAGTCTTCAAGTGATCCAATCTATCCCAAAGTGCATGATGTTATGAATTATGCTTCACTTATAAGCCTTTACTCAATGAGCACCAATGATCAGCTTAGAATGATCATTTGAACTGACTAATAACCTTGACATGTCCACAATAAATAGTCCGTAACTTTTGATTTAGAGCTCAGAATGACATGAATCCAACGCCCACGTTATGGTAAAGTAAGTTTCTATACTATGAAAAAATTCACACTCAAATAGATTCGAAAAAGCCTTCAAGTAATCCAATATATCCCATACTACGTGATTTCATGCATTATGCTTCACTTATAAGCCTTTACTCAATGAGCACCAATGACAAGCTTAGATTGATCATTTGAACTGACCAATAACCTTGACATGTCCACGCTAAATCTTCCGTAACTTTTAATTTAGAGCTCAGAATGACATGAATTCAACGCCCACGTTATGCTAGCTCAATTTTCTATACAATGACAAATTTTCATACTCAAAACGATACGACAAAGCCTCCAAGTAATCCAATCTATCCCAAAACTCTTTGATGTCATGCATTATGCTTCACTTATAAGCCTTTACTCAATGAGCACCAATGATCAGCTTAGAATGATCATTAGAACTGACCAATCAACTTGACATGTCCACAATAAATCGTCCATAACTTTTGGTTTAGTGCTCAGAATGACATGAATCCAACGCCCACGTTATGCTAACGTAATTTTCTATACTATGAAAAAATTCACACTCAAATAGATTCGACAAAGCCTCCAAGTAATCCAATATATCCCATACTACGTGATTTCATGCATTATGCTTCACTTATAAGCCTTTAATCAATGAGCACCAATGACAAGCTAAGATTGATCATTTGAACTGACCAATAACCTTCACATGTCCGCACTAAATCTTCCCTAACATTTAATTTAGAGCTCAGAATGACATGAATCCAAAGCCCACGTTATGCTAGCTCAATTTTCTTTGCAATGACGAATTTTCATACTCAAAAAAGATACGACAAAGCCTCCAAGTAATCCAATCTATCCCAAACTCTGCGATATGTATTATGCTTCACTTATAAGCTTTTACTCAATAAGCACCAATGATCACCTTAGAAAGGCATTTGAACTGGCCAATCAACTTGACATATCCGCACTAAATCATCTGTAACTTTTGATTTAGACTCATAATGACATGAATCCAATGCCCACGTAATGCTACTAGCTCTATTTTCTATGAAATGACAAAATTTGCAGACTGAAATAGATAGGACAAAGTCTTCAAGTGATCCAATCTATCCCAAAGTGCATGATGTTATGCATTATGCTTCACGTATAAGCCTTTACTCAATGAGCACCATTGATCAGCTTAGAATGATCATTTGAACTGACTAATCAACTT
>JAEVFF010000302.1:939625-970204 GCA_018901945.1 Pugionium dolabratum
ACATGAATCCAATGCCCACGTAATGCTACTAGCTCTATTTTCTATGAAATGACAAAATTTGCAGACTGAAATAGATAGGACAAAGTCTTCAAGTGATCCAATCTATCCCAAAGTGCATGATGTTATGCATTATGCTTCACGTATAAGCCTTTACTCAATGAGCACCATTGATCAGCTTAGAATGATCATTTGAACTGACTAATCAACTTGACATGTCCACAATAAATCGTCCGTAACTTTTGATTTAGAGCTCAGAATGACATGAATCCAACGCCCACGTTATGCTAACGTAATTTTCTATACTATGAAAAAATTCACACTCAAATAGATTCGACAAAGCCTCCAAATAATCCAATATATCCCATACTACGTGATTTCATGCATTATGCTTCACTTATAAGCCTTTACTCAATGAGCACCAATGACAAGCTTAGATTGATCATTTGAACTGACCAATAACCTTGACATGTCAGCGCTAAATCTTCCGTAACTTTTAATTTAGAGCTCAGAATGACATGAATTCAAAGCCCACGTTATGCTAGCTCAATTTTCTATACAATGACAAATTTTCAAACTCAAAAAGATACGACAAAGCCTCCAAGAAATCCAATCTATCCCAAAACTCTTTGATGTCATGCATTATGCTTCACTTATAAGCTTTTACTCAAATAGCACCAATGATCACCTTAGAATGGCAATCTGAACTAGCCAATCAACTTGGCATATCTGCACTAAATCATCTGTAACTTTTGATTTAGAGCTCATAATGACATGAATCCAATGCCCACGTAATGCTACTAGCTCTATTTTCAATGAAATGACAAATTTTCATACTGAAATAGATAGGACAAAGTCTTCAAGTGATCCAATCTATCCCAAAGTGCATGATGTTATGCATTATGCTTCACTTATAAGCCTTTACTCAATGAACACGAATGATCAGCTTAGAATGATTATTAGAACTGACCAATCAACTTGACATGTCCACAATAAATCGTCCATAATTTTTGGTTTAGAGCTCAGAATGACATGAATCCAACGCCCACGTTATGCTAACGTAATTTTCTATACTATGAAAAAATTCACACTCAAATAGATTCGACAAAGCCTCCAAGTAATCCAATATATCCCATACTACGTGATTTCGTGCATTATGCTTCACTTATAAGCCTTTAATCAATGAGCACCAATGATAAGCTTAGATTGATCATTTGAACTGACCAATAACCTTCACATGTCCGCACTAAATCTTCCCTAACTTTTAATTTAGAGCTCAGAATGACATGAATCCAAAGCCCACGTTATGCTAGCTCAATTTTCTTTGCAATGACGAATTTTCATACTCAAAAAAGATACGACAAAGCCTCCAAGTAATCCAATCTATCCCAAACTCTGTGATATGTATTATGCTTCACTTATAAGCTTTTACTCAATAAGCACCAATGATCACCTTAGAAAGGCCATTTGAACTGGCCAATCAACTTGACATATCCGCACTAAATCATCTGTAACTTTTGATTTAGACTCATAATGACATGAATCCAATGCCCACGTAATGCTACTAGCTCTATTTTCTATGAAATGACAAAATTTGCAGACTGAAATAGATAGGACAAAGTCTTCAAGTGATCCAATCTATCCCAAAGTGCATGATGTTATGCATTATGCTTCACTTATAAGCCTTTACTCAATGAGCACCAATGATCAGCTTAGAATGATCATTTGAACTGACTAATCAACTTGATATGTCCACAATGAATAGTCCGTAACTTTTGATTTAGAGATCAGAATGACATGAATCCAACGCCCACGTTATGCTAACGTAATTTTCTATACTATGAAAAAATTCACACTCAAATAGATTCGAAAAAGCCTCCAAGTAATCCAATATATCCCATACTACGTGATTTCATGCATTATGCTTCACTTATAAGCCTTTACTCAATGAGCACCAATGACAAGCTTGGATTGATCATTTGAACTGACCAATAACCTTGACATGTCGGCGCTAAATCTTCCGTAACTTTTAATTTAGAGCTCAGAATGACATGAATTCAAAGCCCACGTTATGCTAGCTCAATTTACTATACAATGACAAATTTTCAGACTCAAAAAGATACGACAAAGCCTCCAAGTAGTCCAATCTATCCCAAAACTCTTTGATGTCATGCAGTATGCTTCACTTATAAGCTTTTACTCAATAAGCACCAATGATCACCTTAGAATGGCAATCTGAACTAGCCAATCAACTTGACATATCTGCACTAAATCATCTGTAACTTTTGATTTAGAGCTCATAATGACATGAATCCAATGCCCACGTAATGTAGCTCTGTTTTCTATGAAACGACAAATTCTCAGACTGAAATAGATAGGACAAAGCCTTCAAGTGATCCAATCCATCCCAAAGTGCATGATGTTATGCATTATACTTCACTTATAGCCTTTACTCAATGAGCACCAATGATCAGCTTAGAATGATCATTTGAACTGACCAATCAACTTGACATGTCCACAATAAATCGTCCGTAACTTTTGATTTGGGGCTCAGAATGACATGAATCCAACGCCCACGTTATGCTAATGCGATTTTCTATACAATGACAAACTTCACACTCAAATAGATTCGACAAAACCTCCAAGTAATCCAATATATCCCAAACTGTGTGATGTCATGCATTATGCATCACTTATAAGCCTTTACTCAATGACCACCTATGATCAGCTTAGAATGATCGTTTGAACTGACCAATGAACTTGACATATCCGCACTAAATCGTCCATATCTTTTGATTTAGAGCTTAGAATGACATGAATACAACGCCCACGTTATTCTAGCTCAATTTTCTATACCATGACAAAATTTCAGACTCAAATATATACGAAAAATACTTCAAGTAATCCGATCTATCCCTAACTGCGTGATGTTATGCAATAAGCTTCACTTATAAGCCTTTACAAAATGAGCACCTATGATCAGCTTAGAATGCTCATTTGAACTGGCCAATCAACTAGACATGTGCACATAAAATCGTCCGTAACTTTTAATTTCGAGCTCAGAATGACATGAATCCAACGCCCACGTCATGCTAGCTCAATTTTCTATACTATGACGAAGTTTTAGACTCAAATAGATACGACAAAGCCTCCAAGTAATCCAATCTATCCCAAACTGCGTGATGTCTTGCATTTTGCTTCACTTATAAGCCTTTACTCAATGAGCACCAATGATCAGCTTAGAATGATCGGTTGAACTCGCCAATCAACTTCACATGTGCGCACAAAATCGTCTTTAATTTTTGATTTAGAATCAAGAATGACATGAATCCAACGCCCACGTCATGCTAGCTCAATTTTCTATACTATGGCAAAATTTCAAATTCAAATAGAAACGACAAAGCCTTCAGGTAATACAACCTATCCCCGACTACGTGATGTCATGCATTATGTTTCACTTATAAGCCTTTACTCATATAGAACCAATGGTCAGATTAGAATGATCATTTGAACTGGCCAATCAACTTGACATGTCCGCACTAAATCGTCCGTAACTTTTGATTTATAGCTCAGAATGACATGAAACCAACGCCAACGTTATGCTAGCTAAATTTTCTATACAATGACAAACTTTCAGATTCAAATATATACGACAAAGCATCCAATAAATCCAATCTATCCCGAAGTGTGTGATGTCATGTATTATGCTTCACTTATAAGCATTTACTCAATGAGCACCAATGATCAGCTTAGAATGATCATTTGAACTGACCAGTCAACTTGACATGAATGCACTAAATCGTCCGTATCTATTGGTTTATATCTCAGAATGACAAGAATCAAATGACCACGTTATGCTAGCTTAATTTTCTATACTTTGACAAAATTTCCGCCTCAGATATATACGACAAAGCCTCCAAGTAATCCAATCTATCCAAACCTATGTGATGCTATGCATTATACTTCACTTATAAGCCATTACTCAATGAGGACCAATGATCAGCTTAAAATGATCATTTGAACTGACCAATCAACTTGATATTTACGCAGCAAATCGTTTTTAACTTTTGATTTAGAACTCCGAATGGCATGAATCCAATGCCCACGTTGTGCTATCTCAATTTTCTATATTGTGACAAAATTTCAGACTCATAGATATGCCAAAGCCTCGAAGTAATCCAATCTATTACAAACTACGTGATGCCATGCATTGTGATTCACTTATAAGCCTTTACTCAATGAGCACCAATGATCAGCTTAGAAAGGTCATTTGAACTGACCAACCATCTTGACATGTACGCACTAAATCTTCCGTTTGTTTTGATTTATAGCTTAGAATATCATGAATCCACAGCCCAAGTTATGGCAGCTCAATTTTCTATACGGTGACTAAATCTCAGACTCAAATATATAAGACAAAGCCTCCAAGTAATATAATCTATCCCAAACTGCGTGATGCCATGGATTATGCTTCACTTATAAGCCTTTACTCAATGAGCACCAATGATCAGCTTAGAATGATCAGTTGAACTGGCCAATCAACTTGACATCTACGCACTAAATCGTCCGTAACTTTTGATTTAGAGCTCGAAATGACATGAATCCAATGCCCACGTAATGCTAGCCCAATTTTCTTACAATGAAAAATTTGCAGACTCAAATAGATTCGATAAAACCTCCAAGTAATCCAATATATCCCAAACTGTGTGATGTCATGCATTATGCATCACTTATAAGCGTTTACTCAATGACCACCTATGATCAGCTTAGAAAGATCATTTGAACTGACCAATCAACTTGACATATCCGCACTAAATCGTCCGTAACTTTTGATTTTGAGCTCAGAATGACATGAATACAACACCAACGTTATTCTAGCTCAGTTTTCTATACTATGACAAAATTTCAAACTCAAATAGATACGACAAATCCCCCAAGTATTCCAATCTATCCCAAACTGCGTGATGTTATGCATTAAGCTTCACTTATACGCCTTTACACAATGAGCACCTCTGATCAGCTTAGAATGATCATTTGAATTGGCCAATCAACTTGACATGTGCACACAAAATCGTCCGTAACTTTTGATTTAGAGCTCAGAATGACAAGAATCCAAGGCCCACGTCATGCTAGCTCAATTTTCTTTACTATGATGAAGTTTTAGACTCAAATAGATATGACAAAGCCTCCAAGTAATCCAATCTATCCCAAACTGCGTGATGTCTTGCATTTTGTTTCACTTATAAGCCTTTACTCAATGAGCACCAATGATCAGCTTAGAATGATCAGTTGAACTGGCCAAACAACTTGACATGTGCGCACAAAATCGTCCTTAACTTTTGATTTAGAACTAAGAATGACATGAATCCAACGCCCACGTCATGCCAGCTCAATTTTCTATACTATGGAAAAATTTCAAATTCAAATAGAAACGACAAAGCCTTCAAGTAATACAACCTATCCGAGACTACGTGATGTCATGCATTATGCTTCACGTATAAGCCTTTACTCAATGAGCACAATTGATCAGATTAGAATGATCATTTGAACTGGCCAATCAACTTGACATGTCCACACTAAATCGTCCGTAACTTTTGATTTAGAGCTAAGAATGACATGAATCCAATGCCCACGTAATGCTAGCTATATTTTCTGTACAATGACAAACTTTCAGATTCAAATAGATACCACAAAGCATCCAATTAATCCAATCTATCCCAAACTGCGTGATGTCATGCATTATGCTTCACTTATAAGTCTTTACTCAATGAGCACCTATGATCAGCTTAGAATATCATTTGAACTGACCAATCAACTTGATATGTGTGCACTAAATCGTCGGTAACTTTTGATTTATAGCTCAGACTGACATGAAACCAATGCCAACGTTATGCTAGCTCAATTTTCTATACAATGACAAACTTTCAGATTCAAATAGATACGACAAACCATCCAATTAATCCAATCTATCCCGAAGTGCGTGATGTCATGTATTATAATTCACTTATAAGCATTTACTCAATGAGCACCAATGATCAGTTTAGAATGATCATTTGAACTGACCAGTCAACTTGACATGACCCCACTAAATCGTTCGTATCTATTGATTTAGATCTCAGAATGACAAGAATCAAATGACCACGTTATGCTAGCNCAATGACAAACTTTCAGATTCAAATAGATACCACAAAGCATCCAATTAATCCAATCTATCCCAAACTGCGTGATGTCATGCATTATGCTTCACATATAAGCCTTTACTCAATGAGCACCTATGATCAGCTTAGAATATCATTTGAACTGACCAATGAACTTGATATGTGTGCACTAAATCGTCGGTAACTTTTGATTTATAGCTCAGACTGACATGAAACCAACGCCAACGTTATGCTAGCTCAATTTTCTATACAATGACAAACTTTCAGATTCAAATAGATACGACAAAGCAACCAATTAATCCAATCTATCACGAAGTGCGTGATGTCATGTATTATGCTTCACTTATAAGCATTTACTCAATGAGTACCAATGATCAGCTTAGAATGATCATTTGAACTGACCAGTCAACTTGACATGACCGCACTAAATCGTTCATATCTATTGATTTAGATCTCAGAATGACAAGAATCAAATGACCACGTTATGGTAGCTCAATTTTCTATATTGGGACAAAATTTCGGCCTCAAATATATACGACAAAGCCTCCAAGTAATCCAATCTATCCAAAACTATGTGATGCTATGCATTATAGATACGACAAATCCTCCAAGTAATACAATCTATCCCAAACTGCGTGATGTTATGTATTAAGCTTCACTTATAAGCCTTGACACAATGCGCACCTATGATCAGCTTAGAATGATCATTTGAACTGGCCAATCAAGTTGACATGTGCACACAAAATCGTCCGTAACTTTTGATTTAGAGCTCAGAATGACAAGAATCCAACGCCCTCGTCACGCTAGCTCAATTTTCTATACTATGACGAAGTTTTAGACTCAAATAGATACGACAAAGCCTCCAAGTAATCCAATCTATCCCAAACTGCGTGATGTCTTGCATTTTGCTTCTTTTATAAGCCTTTACTCAATGAGTACCAATGATCAGCTTAGAATGATCAGTTGAACTGGCCAATCAACTTGACATGTGCGCACAAAATTGTCCTTATCTTTTGATTTAGAACTAAGAATAACATGAATCCAACGCCCATGTCATGCTAGCTCAATTTTCTATACTATGGTAAAATTTCAAATTCAAATAGAAACGACAAAGCCTTCAAGTAATACAACCTATCCCAGACTACGTGATGTCATGCATTATGCTTCACGTATAAGCCTTTACTCAATGAGCACCAATGATCAGATTAGAATGATCATTTGAACTGGCCAATCAACTTGACATGTCCGCACTAAATTGTCCGTAACTTTTGATTTAGAGCTAAGAATGACATGAATCCAATGCCCACGTAATGCTACCTCAATTTTCTATACAATGACAAACTTTCAGATTCAAATAGATACCACAAAGCATCCAATTAATCCAATCTATCCCAAACTGCGTGATGTCATGCATTACGCTTCACTTATAAGCCTTTACTCAATGAGCACCTATGATCAGCTTAGAATATCATTTGAACTGACCAATCAACTTGATATGTGTGCACTAAATCGTGGGTAACTTTTGATTTATAGCTCAGACTGACATGAAACCAACGCCAACGTTATGCTAGCTCAATTTTCTATACAATGACAAACTTTCAGATTCAAATAGATACGACGAAGCATCCAATTAATCCAATCTATCCCGAAGTGCGTGATGTCATGTATTATGCTTCGCTTATAAGCATTTACTCATTGAGCACCAATGATCAGCTTAGAATGATCATTTGAAATGACCAGTCAACTTGACATGACCACACTAAATCGTTCGTATCTATTGATTTATATCTCAGAATGACAAGAATCAAATGACCACGTTATGCTAGCTCAATTTTCTATAGACAAAATTTCGGCCTCAAATATATACGACAAAGCCTCCAAGGAATCCAATCTATCCAAAACTATGTGATGCTATGCATTATAGATACGACAAATCCTCCAAGTAATCCAATCTATCCCAAACTGCGTGATGTTATGTATTAAGCTTCACTTATAAGCCTTGACACAATGAGCACCTATGATCAGCTTAGAATGATCATTTGAACTGGCCAATCAACTTGACATGTGCACACAAAATCGTCCGTAACTTTTGTTTTAGAGCTCAGAATGACAAGAATCCAACGCCCACGTCACGCTAGCTCAATTGTCTATACTATGACGAAGTTTTAGACTCAAATAGATACGATAAAGCCTCCAAGTAATCCAATCTATCCCAAACTGCATGATATCTTGCATTTTGCTTCACTTATAAGCCTTTACTCTATGAGTACCAATGATCAGCTTAGAATGATCAGTTGAACTGGCCAATCAACTTGACATCTACGCACTAAATCGTTTGTAACTTTTGATTTAGAGCTCGGAATGACATGAATCCAATGCCCACGTAATGCTAGCCCAATTTTCTATACAATGACAAATTTTCATACTCAAATAGATTCGATAAAACCTCCAAGCAATCCAATATATCCCAAACTATGTGATGTCATGCATTATGCTTCACGTATAAGCCTTTACTCAATGAGCACCAATGATCAGATTAGAATGATCATTTGAACTGGCCAATCAGCTTGACATGTCCGCACTAAATTGTCCGTAAGTTTTGATTTAGAGCTACGAAGGACATGAATCCAATGCCCACGTAATGCTAGCTCAATTTTCTATACAATGACAAACTTTCAGATTCAAATAGATACCACAAAGCATCCAATTAATCCAATCTATCCCAAACTGCGTGATGCCATGCATTATGCTTCACTTATAAGCCTTTACTCAATGAGCACCTATGATCAGCTTAGAATTATTATTTGAACTGACTAATCAACTTAATATGTGTGCACTAAATCGTCGGTAACTTTTGATTTATAGCTCAGAATGACATGAAACCAACGCCAAAGTTATGCTAGCTCGATTTTCTATACAATGACAAACTCTCAGATTCAAATAGATACGACAAAGCATCCAATTAATCCAATCTATCCCGAAGTGCGTGATGTCATGTATTATGCTTCACTTATAAGCATTTACTCAATGAGCACCAATTATCAGCTTAGAATGATCATTTGAACTGACCAGTCAACTTGACATGACCGCACAAAATCGTTCGTATCTATTGATTTAGATCACAGAATGACAAGAATCAAATGATCACGTTATGCTAGCTCAATTTTCTATATTGTGACAAAATTTCAGCCTCAAATATATACGACAAAGCCTCCAAAAAATCCAATCTATCCAAAACTATGTGATGCTATGCATTATACTTCACTTATAAGCCTTTACTCAATGAGCACCAATGATCAGCTTAAAATGATCATTTGAACTGACCAATCAACTTGATATGTACGCAGCAAATCGTCTGTAACTTTTGATTTAGAGCTCCGAATGGCATGAATCCATTGCCCACGTTGTGCTACCTCAATTTTCTATATTGTGACAAAATTTCAGACTCATAGATATGACAAAGCCTCGAAGTAATCCAATCTATCACAAACTACGTGATGCCATGCATTGTGATTCACTTATACGCCATTACTCAATGACCACCAATGATCAGCTTAGAATGATCATTTGAACTGACCAACCAACTTGACATGTACGCACTAAATCTTCCGTTTGTTTTGATTGATAGCTTAGAATATCATGAATCCACAGCTCTCATTATGGCAGCTCAATTTTCTATACTGTGACTAAATCTCAGACTCAAATATATAAGACAAAGCCTCCAAGTAATATAATCTATCCCAAACTGCGTGATGCCATGGATTATGCTTCGCTTATAAGCCTTTACTCAATGAGCACCAATGATCAGCTTAGAATGATCAGTTGAACAGGCCAATCAACTTGACATCTACGCACTAAATCGTCCGTAACTTTTGATTTAGAGCTCGAAATGACATGAATCCAATGCCCACGTAATGCTAGCCCAATTTTCTATACAATGACAAATTTTCATACTCAAATAGATTCGATAAAACCTCCAAGTAATCTATATATCCCAAACTGTTGTCATGCATTATGCATCACTTATAAGCCTTTACTCAATGACCACCTATGATCAGCTTGGAATGATCATTTGAACTGACCAATCAACTTGACATATCCACACTAAATCGTCCGTAACTTTTGATTTAGAGCTCAGAATGACATGAATACAACACCCACGTTATTCTAGCTCAATTTTGTATGCTATGACAAAATTTCAAACTCAAATAGATACGACAAATCTTCCAAGTAATCCAATCTATCCCAAACTGTGTGATGTTATGCATTAAACTTCACTTATGAACCTTTACACAATGAGCACCTATGATTAGCTTAGAATGACCATTTTAACTGGCCAATAAACTTGACATGTGCACACAAAATCGTCCGTAACTTTTGATTTAGAGCTCAGAATGACAAGAATCCAACGCCCACGTCATGCTAGCTCAATTTTCTATACTATGACGAAGTTTTAGACTCAAATAGATACAACAAAGCCTCCAAGTAATCCAATCTATCCCAAACTGTGTGATGTCTTGCATTTTGCTTCACCTATAAGCCTTTACTCAATGAGCACCAATGATCAGCTTAGAATGATCAGTTGAATTGGCCAATCAACTTGACATGTGCGCACAAAATCATCCTTATCTTTTGATTTAGAACCAAGAATTACATGAATCCAACGCCCACGTCATGCTAGCTCAATTTTCTATTCTATGGCAAAATTTCAGATTCAAATAGAAACGACAAAGCCTTCAAGTAATAGAACCTATCCCAGACTACGTGATGTCATGCATTATGCTTCAAGTATAAGCCTTTACTCAATGAGCACCAATGATCAGATTAGAATGATCATTTGAACTGGCCAATCACCTTGACATGTCCGCACTAAATTGTCCATAACTTTTGATTTAGAGCTAAGAAGGACATGAATCCAATGCCCACGTAATGCTAGCTCAATTTTCTATACAATGACAAACTTTCAGATTCAAATAGATACCAAAAAGCATCCAATTAATCCAATCTATCCCTAACTGCGTGATGCCATGCATTATGCTTCACTTATAAGCCTTTACTCAATGAGCACCTATGATCAGCTTAGAATTATCATTTGAACTGACCAATCAACTTGATATGTGTGCACTAAATTGTCGGTAACTTTTGATTTATAGCTCAGACTGACATGAAACTACGCCAACGTTATGCTATTTCAATTTTCTATACAATGACAAACTTTCAGATTCAAATAGATACGAGAAAGCATCCAATTAATCCAATCTATCCCGAAGTGCGTGATGTCATGTATTATGCTTCACTTATAAGCATTTAGTGAATGAGCACCAATGATCAGCTTAGAATGATCATTTGAATTGACCAGTCAACTTGACATGACCGCACTAAATCATCCGTATCTATTGATTTAGATCTCAGAATGACAAGAATCAAATGACCACGTTATGCTAGCTCAATTTTCTATATTGTGACAAAATTTTGGCCTCAAATATATACGACAAAGCCTCCAAGTAATCCAATCTATCCAAAACTATGTGATGCTATGCATTATACTTCACTTATAAGCCTTTACTCAATGAGCACCAATGATCAGCTTAAAATGATCATTTGAACTGACCAATCAACTTGATATGTACGCAGCAAATCGTCTGTAACTTTTGATTTAGAGCTCCGAATGGCATGAATCCAATGCCCACGTTGTGCTATCTCAATTTTCTATATTGTGACAAAATTTCAGACTCATAGATATGACAAAGCCTCGAAGTAATCCAATCTATCACAAACTATGTGATGCCATGCATTGTGATTCACTTATACGGCTTTACGCAATGACCACAAATGATCAGCTTAGAATGACCATTTGAACTGACCAATCAACTTGATACATACGCAGGAAATCTACTGTATGTTTTTATTTATAGCTTAGAATATCATGAATCCACAGCCCACGTTATGGCAGCTCAATTTTCTATACTCTGACTAAATCTTAAACTCAAATATATAAGACAAAGCCTCCAAGTAATATATTCTATCCCAAATTGCGTGATGCCATGGATTATGCTTCACTTATAAGCCTTTACGCAATGAGCACCAATGATCAGCTTAGAATGATCAGTTGAACTGGCCAATCAACTTGACATCTACGCACTAAATCGTCCTTAACTTTTGATTTAGAGCTCAAAATGACGTGAATCCAATGCCCACGTAATGCTAGCCCAATTTTCTATACAATGAAAAATTTTCAGACTCAAATAGATTCGAAAAAACCTCCAAGTAATCCAATATATATCAAAACTGTGTGATGTCATGCATTATGCATCACTTATAAGCCTTTACTCAATGACCACCTATGATCAGCTTAGAATGATCATTTGAACTGACCAATCAACTTGACATATCCGCACTAAATCGTCCGTAACTTTTGATTTAGAGCTCAGAATGACATGAATAAAACGCCCACGTTATTCTAGCTCAATTTTCTATACTATGACAAAATTTCAAACTCAAATAAATACGACAAATCCTCCAAGTAATCCAATCTATCCTAAACTGTGTGATGTTATGCATTAAACTTCACTTATAAGCCTTTACACAATGAGCACCTATGACCAGCTTAGAATGACCATTTGAACTGGCCAATCAACTTGACATGTGCACACAAAATCGTCCGTAACTTTTGATTTAGAGCTCAGAATGACAAGAACCCAACGCCCACGTCATACTAGCTCAATTTTCTACACTATGACGAAGTTTTAGACTCAAATAGATACGACAAAGCCTCCAAGTAATCCAATCTATCCCAAACTGCGTGATGTCTTGCATTTTGCTTCACTTATAAGCCTTTACTCAATGAGCACCAATGATCAGCTTAGAATGATCAGTTGAACTGGCCAATCAACTTGACATGTGCACACGAAATCATCCTTAACTTTTGATTTAGAACTAAGAATGATATGAATCCAACGCCCACGTCATGCTAGCTCAATTTTCTATACTATGGCAAAATTTCAGATTCAAATAGAAACGACAAAGCCTTCAAGCAATACAACCTATCCCAGACTACGTGATGTCATGTATTATGCTTCACGTATAAGCCTTTACTCAATGAGCACCAATGATCAGATTAGAATGATCATTTGAACTGGCCAATCAACTTGACATGTCCACACTAAATCGTCCGCAACTTTGATTTAGAGCTAAGAATGACATGAATTTAATTTCCACGTAATGCTAGCTCAATTTTCTATACAATGACAAACTTTTAGATTCAAATAGATACCACAAAGCATCCAATTAATCCAATCTATCGCAAACTGAGTGATGCCATGCATTATGCTTCTCTTATAAGCCTTTACTCAATGAGCACCTATGATCAGCTTAGAATAATCATTTGAACTGACCAATCAACTTGATATGTGTGCACTAAATCGTCGGTAACTTTTGATTTATAGCTCTGAATGACATGAAACCAACGCCAACGTTATGCTAGCTCAATTTTCTATACAATGACAAACTCTCAGATTCAAATAGATACGACAAAGCATCCAATTATTCCAATCTATCCCAAAGTGCGTGATGTCATGTATTATGCTTTACTTATAAGCATTTACTCAATGAGCACCAATGATCAGCTCAGAATGATCATTTGAACTGACCAGTCAACTTGACATGACCGCACTAAATCGTTCGTATCTATTGATTTAGATCTCAGAATGACAGAATCAAATGACCACGTTATGCTAGCTCAATTTTCTATATTGTGACAAAATTTCGGACTCAAATATATATGACAAAGCCTCCAAGTAATCCAATCTATCCAAAACTATGTCATGCTATGCATTATACTTCACTTATAAGCCTTTACTCAATGAGCACCAATGATCAGCTTAAAATGATCATTTGAACTGACCAATCAACTTGATATGTACGCAGCAAATCGTCTGTAACTTTTGATTTAGAGCTCCGAATGGCATGAATCCAATGCCCACGTTGTGCTATCTCAATTTTCTATATTGTGACAAAATTTCAGACTCATAGATATGGCAAAGCCTCGAAGTAATCCAATCTATCACAAACAACGTGATGCCATGCATTGTTATTCACTTTACGCCTTTACTCAATGACCACCAATGATCAGCTTAGAATGATCATTTGAACTGACCAACCAACTTGACATGTACGCACTAAATCTTCCGTTTGTTTTGATTGATAGCTTAGAATATCATGAATCCACAGCTCTCATTATGGCAGCTCAATTTTCTATACTGTGACTAAATCTCAAACTCAAATATATAAGACAAAGCCTCCAAGTAATATAATCTATCCCAAACTGCGTGATGCCATGGATTATGCTTCACTTATAAGCCTTTACTCAATGAGCACCAATGATCAGCTTAGAATGATCAGTTGAACTGGCCAATCAACTTGACATCTACGCACTAAATCGTCCGTAACTTTTGATCTAGAGCTTGAAATGACATGAATCCAATGCCCACGTAATGCTAGCCCAATTTTCTTTACAATGAAAAATTTGCAGACTCAAATAGATTCGATAAAACCTCCAAGTAATCCAATATATCCCAAACTGTGTGATGCCATGATTTATGCATCACTTATAAGCCTTTCCTCAATGACCACCTATGATCAGCTTAGAATCATCATTTGAACTGACCAATCAACGTGACATATCCGCACTAAATCGTCCGTAACTTTTGATTTAGAGCTCAGAATGACATGAATACAACGCCCACGTTATTCTAGCTCAATTTTCTATACTATAACAAAATCTCAAACTCAAATAGATACGACAAATCCTCCAAGTAATCCAATCTATCCCAAACTGCGTGATGTTATGCATTAAGCTTCACTTATAATCCTTTACACAATGAGCACCTATGATCAGCTTAGAATGATCATTTGAACTGCCCAATCAACTTGACATGTGCACACAAAATCGTCCGTAACTTTTGATTTAGAGCTCCAAATGCCAAGAATCCAACACCCACGTCATGCTAGCTCAATTTCTATACTATGACGAAGTTTTAGACTCAAATAGATACGAAAAAGCCTCCAAGTAA
Organism: Pugionium dolabratum; assembly: GCA_018901945.1. Lineage (NCBI taxonomy): Eukaryota > Viridiplantae > Streptophyta > Magnoliopsida > Brassicales > Brassicaceae > Pugionium > Pugionium dolabratum. Next base: position 954,852 of record JAEVFF010000302.1, read on the forward strand.
TCCAATCTATCCCAAACTGTGTGATGTCTTGCATTTTGCTTCACTTATAAACCTTTACTCAATGAGCACCAATGATCAGCTTAGAATGATCAGTTGAACTGGCCAATCAAATTGACATGTGCGCACAAAATCGTCCTTAACTTTTGATTTAGAACTAAGAATGACATGAATCCAACGCCCACGTCATGCTAGCTCAATTTTCTATACTATGACAAAATTTCAGAATTTCAGATATCAAATAGCATTAACGATCAAAGATCCTGATCTTGAAGTAATAACAACCTATCACCAGACTAACAGTGATGTCATCAAGCATTATGCTTCACGTATAAGCCTTTACTCAATGAGCACCTATGATCAGCTTAGAATTATCATTTGAACTGACCAATCAACTTGATATGTGTGCACTAAATCGTCGGTAACTTTTGATTTATAGCTCAGAATGACATGAAACCAACGCCAACGTTATGCTAGCTCAATTTTCTATACAATGACAAACTTTCAGATTCAAATAGATACGACAAAGCATCCAATTAATCCAATCTATCCCGAAGTGCGTTATGTCATGTATTATGCTTCACTTATAAGCATTTACTCAATGAGCACCAATGATCAGCTTAGAATGATCATTTGAACTGACCAGTCAACTTGACATGACCGCACTAAATCGTTCCATATCTATTGATTTAGATCTCAGAATGACAAGAATCAAATGACCACGTTATGCTAGCTCAATTTTCTATATTGGACAAAATTTCGGCCTCAAATATATAAAATTTCACAAAGCCCTCAAATATATCCAATCAAATCCAATCAACTAGTGTGATGCTATGCATTATCAGATCTACTATATTGTGACAAAATCCTCCAAGTAATCCAATCTATCCCAAACTACGTGATGCCATGCATTGTGATTCACTTATAAGCCTTTACACAATGACCACCAATGATCAGCTTAGAATGATCATTTGAACTGGCCAATCAACTTGACATGTACGCACTAAATCTTCCGTAACTTTTGATTTATAGCTTAGAATACATGAATCCACAGCCCACGTTACGCAGCTCAATTTTCTATACTATGACTAAATCTAGACTCAAATAGATACGACAAAGCCTCCAAGTAATCCAATCTATCCCAAACTGCGTGATGTCTTGCATTTTGCTTCACTTATAAGCCTTTACTCAATGAGCACCAATGATCAGCTTAGAATGATCAGTTGAACTGGCCAATCACTTGACATGTGCGCACAAAATCGTCCTTAACAAAATCGTCCTTAACTTTATGAATCCAACTAAGAATGACATGTCAATCCAACTCACACGTCATGCTATGGCAAAATTTCTATACTATTCAATTAGATAAGATTCAGCCTTCAAGCAACAATGAGCACCTGATCAGCTTAGAATATCATTTGAACTCAACTTGACATGCACAAACGTACGTCAGAATGACAAGAATCATGCACGTTATAGCTCAATTTTCTTGACACAAATATATACGACAAAGCCTCCAAGCCTGATTACTCAATAAACTCAATGATCACCAATGATCAGCAATGATCAATTGAAAGCCAATCAACTTGAATGTCAAATCATAACAGCCATGAATCCAAACTGTGATTTTCTATATGTCAGACGACAAAGCCTCTAAAATCAAACGCATGCTGTATCGCCTTTACTCAATTGATTTAGAATGATCATTTGAACTAACTTGACATGTATGCACTAAAATGATTTATAGCCATGAATCCCATGCCCACGCTGCTAGCTCAATTTTCTATACAATGACAAACTTTCAGATTCAAATAGATACCACAAAGCATCCAATTAATCCAATCTATCCCAAACTGCGTGATGCCATGCATTATGCTTCACTTATAAGCCTTTACTCAATGAGCACCTATGATCAGCTTAGAATTATCATTTGAACTGACTAATCAACTTAATATGTGTGCACTAAATCGTCGGTAACTTTTGATTTATAGCTCAGAATGACATGAAACCAACGCCAACGTTATGCTAGCTCAATTTTCTATACAATGACAAACTATCAGATTCAAATAGATACGACAAAGCATCCAATTAATCCAATCTATCCCGAAGTGCGTGATGTCATGTATTATGCTTCACTTATAAGCATTTACTCAATGAGCACCAATGATCAGCTTAGAATGATCATTTGAACTGACCAGTCAACTTGACATGACCGCACAAAATCGTTCCTATCTATTGATCAGAATGACAAGAATCAAATGATCACGTTATGCTAGCTCAATTGTCTATATTGTGACAAAATTTCGGCCTCAAATATATACGACAAAGCCACCAAGTAATCCAATCTATTCAAAACTATGTGATGCTATGCATTATACTTCACTTATAAGCCTTTACTCAATGAGCACCAATGATCAGCTTAAAATGATCATTTGAACTGACCAATCAACTTGATATGTACGCAGCAAATCGTCTGTAACTTTTGATTTAAAGCTCCGAATGGCATGAATCCATTGCCCACGTTGTGCTACCTCAATTTTCTATATTGTGACAAAATTTCAGACTCATAGATATGACAAAGCCTCGAAGTAATCCAATCTATCACAAACTACGTGATGCCATGCATTGTGATTCACTTATACGCCTTTACTCAATGACCACCAATGATCAGCTTAGAATGATCATTTGAACTGACCAACCAACTTGACATGTACGCACTAAATCTTCCGTTTGTTTTGATTTATAGCTTAGAATATCATGAATCCACAGCCCACGTTATGGCAGCTCAATTTTCTATACTGTGACTAAATCTCAGACTCAAATATATAAGACAAAGCCTCCAAGTAATATAATCTATCCCAAACTGCGTGATGCCATGGATTATGCTTCACTTATAAGCCTTTACTCAATGAGCACCAATGATCAGCTTAGAATGATCAGTTGAACTGGCCAATCAACTTGACATCTACGCACTAAATCGTCCGTAACTTTTGATTTAGAGCTCGAAATGACATGAATCCAATGCCCACGTAATGCTAGCCCAATTTTCTATACAATGACAAATTTTCAGACTCAAATAGATTCGATAAAACCTCCAAGTAATCCAATATATCCCAAACTGTGTGATGTCATGCATTATGCATCACTTATAAGCCTTTACTCAATGACCACCTATGATCAGCTTGGAATGATCATTTGAACTGACCAATCAACTTGACATATCCGCACTAAATCGTCCGTAACTTTTGATTTAGAGCTCAGAATGACATGAATACAACGCCCACGTTATTCTAGCTCAATTTTCTATACTATGACAAAATTTCAAACTCAAATAGATACGACAAATCCTCCAAGTAATCCAATCTATCCCAAACTGCGTGATGTTATGCATTAAGCTTCACTTATAAGCCTTTACACAATGAGCACCTATGATCAGCTTAGAATGATCATTTGAACTGGCCAATCAACTTGACATGTGCACACAAAATCGTCCGTAACTTTTGATTTAGAGCTCAGAATGACAAGAATCCAACGCCCACGTCATGCTAGCTCAATTTTCTATACTATGACGAAGTTTTAGACTCAAATAGATACGACAAAGCCTCCAAGTAATCCAATCTATCCCAAACTGCGTGATGTCTTGCATTTTGCTTCACTTATAAGCCTTTACTCAATGAGCACCAATGATCAGCTTAGAATGATCAGTTGAACTGGCCAATCAACTTGACATGTGCGCACAAAATCGTCCTTATCTTATGATTTAGAACTAAGAATGACATGAATCCAACGCCCACGTCATGCTAGCTCAATATTCTATTCTATGGCAAAATTTCAGATTCAAATAGAAACGACAAAGCCTTCAAGTAATACAACCTATCCCAGACTACGTGATGTCATGCATTATGCTTCACGTATAAGCCTTTACTCAATGAGCACCAATGATCAGATTAGAATGATCATTTGAACTGGCCAATCAGCTTGACATGTCCGCATTAAATTGTCCGTAAGTTTTGATTTAGAGCTAAGAAGGACATGAATCCAATGCCCACGTAATGCTAGCTCAATTTTCTATACAATGACAAACTTTCAGATTCAAATAGATACCACAAAGCATCCAATTAATCCAATCTATCCCAAACTGCGTGATGCCATGCATTATGCTTCACTTATAAGCCTTTACTCAATGAGCACCTATGATCAGCTTAGAATTATCATTTGAACTGACCAATCAACTTGATATGTGTGCACTAAATCGTCGGTAACTTTTGATTTATAGCTCAGACTGACATGAAACCAACGCCAACGTTATGCTAGCTCAATTTTCTATACAATGACAAACTTTCAGATTCAAATAGATACGACAAAGCATCCAATTAATCCAATCTATCCCGAAGTGCGTGATGTCATGTATTATGCTTCACTTATAAGCATTTAGTCAATGAGCACCAATGATCAGCTTAGAATGATCATTTAAACTGACCAGTCAACTTGACATGACCGCACTAAATCGTCCGTATCTATTGATTTAGATCTCAGAATGACAAGAATCAAATGACCACGTTATGCTAGCTCAATTTTCTATATTGTGACAAAATTTCGGCCTCAAATATATACGACAAAGCCTCCAAGTAATCCAATCTATCCAAAACTATGTGATGCTATGCATTATACTTCACTTATAAGCCTTTACTCAATGAGAACCAATGATGAGCTTAAAATGATCATTTGAACTGACCAATCAACTTGATATGTACGCAGCAAATCGTCTGTAACTTTTGATTTAGAGCTCCGAATGGCATGAATCCAATGCCCACGTTGTGCTATCTCAATTTTCTATATTGTGACAAAATTTCAGACTCATAGATATGGAAAAGCCTCGAAGTAATCCAATCTATCACAAACTACGTGATGCCATGCATTGTGATTCACTTATACGCCTTTACTCAATGACCACCAATGATCAGCTTAGAATGATCATTTGAACTGACCATCCAACTTGACATGTACGCACTAAATCTTCCGTTTGTTTGATTTATAGCTTAGAATATCATGAATCCACAGCCCACGTTATGGCAGCTCAATTTTCTATACTGTGACTAAATCCCAGACTCAAATATATAAGACAAAGCCTCCAAGTAATATAATCTATCTCAAACTGCGTGATGCCATGGATTATGCTTCACTTATAAGCCTTTACTCAATGAGCACCAATGATCAGCTTAGAATGATCAGTTGAACTGGCCAATCAACTTGACATCTACACACTAAATCGTCTGTAACTTTTTATTTAGAGCTCGAAATGACATGAATCCAATGCCCACGTAATGCTAGCCCAATTTTCTATACAATGACAAATTTTCATACTTAAATAGTTTCGATAAAACCTCCAAGTAATCCAATATATCCCAAACTGTGTGATGTCATGCATTATGCATAACTTATAAGCCTTTACTCAATGACCACCTATGATCAGCTCAGAATGATCATTTGAACTGACCAATCAACTTGACATATCCGCACTAAATCGTCCGTAACTTTTGATTTAGAGCTCAGAATGACATGAATAAAACGCCCACGTTATTCTAGCTCAATTTTCTATACTATGACAAAATTTCAAACTCAAATAAATACGACAAATCCTCCAAGTAATCCAATCTATCCTAAACTGTGTGATGTTATGCATTAAACTTCACTTATAAGCCTTTACACAATGAGCACCTATGACCAGCTTAGAATGACCATTTGAACTGGCCAATCAACTTGACATGTGCACACAAAATCGTCCGTAACTTTTGATTTAGAGCTCAGAATGACAAGAACCCAATGCCCACGTCATACTAGCTCAATTTTCTATACTATGACGAAGTTTTAGACTCAAATAGATACGACAAAGCCTCCAAGTAATTCAATCTATCCCAAACTGCGTGATGTCTTGCATTTTGCTTCACTTATAAGCCTTTACTCAATGAGCACCAATTATCAGCTTAGAATGATCAGTTGAACTGGCCAATCAACTTGACATGTGCGCACGAAATCATCCTTAACTTTTGATTTAGAACTAAGAATGATATGAATCCAACACCCACGTCATGCCAGCTCAATTTTCTATACTATGGCAAAATTTGAGATTCAAATAGAAACGACAAAGCCTTCAAGTAATACAGCCTATCCCAGACTACGTGATGTCATGCATTATGCTTCACGTATAAGCCTTTACTCAATGAGCACCAATGATCAGATTAGAATGATCATTTGAACTGGCCAATCAACTTGACATGTCCGCACTAAATCGTCCGTAACTTTTGATTTAGAGCTAAGAATGACATGAATCCAATGCCCACGTATTGCTAGCTCAATTTTCTATACAATGACAAACTTTCAGATTCAAATAGATACCACAAAGCATCCAATTAATCCAATCTATCCCAAACTGCGTGATGCCATGCATTATGCTTCACTTATAAGCCTTTACTCAATGAGCACCTATGATCAGCGCAGAATTATCATTTGAACTGACCAATCAACTTGATATGTGTGCACTAAATCGTCGGTAACTTTTGATTTATAGCTCAGACTGACATGAAACCAACGCCAATGTTATGCTAGGTCAATTTTCTATACAATGACAAACTTTCAGATTCAAATAGATAAGACAAAGCATCCAATTAATCCAATCTATCCCGAAGTGCGTGATGTCATGTATTATGCTTCACGTATAAGCATTTACTCAATAAGCACCAATGATCAGCTTAGAATGATCATTTGAACTGACCAGTCAACTTGACATGACCGCACTAAATCGTCCGTATCTATTGATTTAGATCTCAGAATGACAAGAATCAAATGACCACGTTATGCTAGCTCAATTTTCTATATTCGGACAAAATTTCGGCCTCAAATATATACGACAAAGCCTCCAAGTAATCCAATCTATCCAAAACTAAGTGATGCTATGCATTATAGATACGACAAATCCTCCAAGTAATCCAATCTATCCCAAACTGCGTGATGTTATGTATTAAGCTTCACTTATAAGCCTTGACACAATGAGCACCTATGATCAGCTTAGAATGATCATTTGAACTGGCCAATCAACTTGACATGTGCGCACAAAATTGTCCTTATCTTTTGATTTAGAACTAAGAATAACATGAATCCAACGCCCATGTCATGCTAGCTCAATTTTCTATACTATGGTAAAATTTCAAATTCAAATAGAAACGACAAAGCCTTCAAGTAATACAACCTATCCCAGACTACGTGATGTCATGCATTATGCTTCACGTATAAGCCTTTACTCAATGAGCACCAATGATCAGATTAGAATGATCATTTGAACTGGCCAATCAACTTGACATGTCCGCACTAAATCGTTCGTAACTTTTGATTTAGAGCTAAGAATGACATGAATCCCATGCCCACGTATTGCTAGCTCAATTTTCTATACAATGACAAACTTTCATATTCAAATAGATACCACAAAGCATCCAATTAATCCAATCTATCCCAAATTGCGTGATGCCATGCATTATGCTTCACTTATAAGCCTTTACTCAATGAGCACCTATGATCAGCGCAGAATTATCATTTGAACTGACCAATCAACTTGATATGTGTGCACTAAATCGTCGGTAACTTTTGATTTATAGCTCAGACTGACATGAAACCAACGCCAATGTTATGCTAGGTCAATTTTCTATACAATGACAAACTTTCAGATTCAAATAGATAAGACAAAGCATCCAATTAATCCAATCTATCCCGAAGTGCGTGATGTCATGTATTATGCTTCACGTATAAGCATTTACTCAATAAGCACCAATGATCAGCTTAGAATGATCATTTGAACTGACCAGTCAACTTGACATGACCGCACTAAATCGTCCGTATCTATTGATTTAGATCTCAGAATGACAAGAATCAAATGACCACGTTATGCTAGCTCAATTTTCTATATTCGGACAAAATTTCGGCCTCAAATATATACGACAAAGCCTCCAAGTAATCCAATCTATCCAAAACTAAGTGATGCTATGCATTATAGATACGACAAATCCTCCAAGTAATCCAATCTATCCCAAACTGCGTGATGTTATGTATTAAGCTTCACTTATAAGCCTTGACACAATGAGCACCTATGATCAGCTTAGAATGATCATTTGAACTGGCCAATCAACTTGACATGTGCACACAAAATCGTCCGTAACTTTTGTTTTAGAGCTCAGAATGACAAGAATCCAACGCCCACGTCACGCTAGCTCAATTGTCTATACTATGACGAAGTTTTAGACTCAAATAGATACGATAAAGCCTCCAAGTAATCCAATCTATCCCAAACTGCATGATATCTTGCATTTTGCTTCACTTATAAGCCTTTACTCTATGAGTACCAATGATCAGCTTAGAATGATCAGTTGAACTGGCCAATCAACTTGACATCTACGCACTAAATCGTTTGTAACTTTTGATTTAGAGCTCGGAATGACATGAATCCAATGCCCACGTAATGCTAGCCCAATTTTCTATACAATGACAAATTTTCATACTCAANTCAATTTCTATACTATGACAATTTTCAGACTCAAATAGATAAGACAAAGCCTCCAAGTAATCCAATTTATCCCAAACTGTGTGATGCCATGCATTATGCTTCACTTATAGGCCTTTACTCAATAAGCACCAATGATAAGCTTAGAATGGTCATTTGAACTGACCAATCAACTAGACACGTCTGAACTAAATCGTCCGTAACATTTTATTTAGAGCTCAGAATGACATGAATCCAACGCCCACGTTGTGATAGCTTTATATTCTATATTGTGACAAAATGTGAGACTCAAATAGATGCGACGAAGCCTCCAAGTAATCCAATCTATCCCAAACTGCGTGATGCCATGCATTATTTTTCACTTATAAGCCTTTATTCAATAAGAACCAATGATCAACTTAGAATGATCATTTGAACTGACCAATCAAATTGACATGTCCGAACTAAATCGTCTGTAACATTTGATTTATAGCTCAGAATGACCTGAATCCTACGCCCACGTTATGCTAGCTCAATTTTCTATACTATGACAAAATTTAAGACTCAAATAGATACGACAAAGCCGCTAAATAAACCAATCTATCCCATACTGCATGATGTCATGCATTATGCTTCACTAATAAGCCTTTATTCAATGAGCACCAATGATCATATCAGAATGATCATTTGAACTAACCAGTCAAGTTGTAATGTCCACATTAAATCGTTCGTAACTTTTGATTTAGAGCTCAAAATGACACGAATCCAATGCCCATGTTATGCTAGCTCAATTTTCTATATTGTGACAAAATTTCAGACTCAGAAAGATATGACAAAGCCTCCAAATACACCAATCTATCCCAAACTGTGTGATGTCATGCATTATGCTTCACTTATAAGGCTTTATTCAATGAGCACGAATGATCATCTTAGAATGATCATTTGAACTGACCAATCAATTTGACATGTCCGCACTAAATCGTCCGTAACTTTCGATATAGAGCTCAGAAAGACATGAATCCAATGCCCACGTTAAGTTAGCTCAATTTTCTATATTGTGACAAAATTTTAGACTCAAATAGATACGACATAGCCTCCAAATAATCCAATCTATCCCAAACTGCGTGATTCCATGCATTATGCATCACTTATAAGCCTTTACTCAAGAAGCACCATTGATCAGCTTAGAATGATCATTTGAACTGACCAATCAACTTGACATGTCCGCACTAAATCGTCCGTAACTTTTGATTTAGAGCTCAGAATGACATGAATCCAGCAACCACGTTATCCTAGCTCATTTTTCTAAACTATTACAATTTTTCATTCTCAAATAGGTACGACAAAGTCTCCATGTAATCCAATCTATCCCAGACTGCGTGATGCCATGAATTATGCTTCACTTATAAGCCTTTCCTCAATAAGATCCAATGATCAGCTTAGAATGATCATTTTAACTAAGCAATCAACTTGACTTGTCCACACTAAATAGTCCATAACTTTTGATTTAAAGCTCAGAATGACATGAATCCAACTCCCACAATATGCTAGCTCAATTTGCTAGAGTATGACAATTTTTCAGACTCAAATGGATATGAAAAAGCCTCCAAGTAATCCAATTTATCCCAAACTGTGTGATGCCATGCATTATGCTTCACTTATAAGCCTTTACTCAATGAGCACGAATGATCAGCTTAAATTGATCATTTGAACTAACCAATCAACTTGACATGTCCACACTAAATCGTCTGTAACTTTTGATTTAGAGATCAGAATGAAATGAATCCAACGCCCACGTTATGCTAACTCAATTTTCTATACTATGACAATTTTTCCCGACTCAAATAGATACGAAAAATCTCCAAGTAATCCAATATATCCCGAACTGAGTGATGCAATGCATTATGTTTCACTTATAAGTCTTTACTCAATAAGCACCAATGATCAGCTTCAAATGATCACTTGAACTGACCAATCAACTTGACATGTCCGCACTAAATCGTCAGTAACTTTGGATTTAGAGCTCAGAATGACATGAATCCAATGTTCACGTTATTCTAGCTCAATTTTCTATAGTGTGATAAAATTTCAGACTCAAATAGATACGACAAAGCCTCCAAGTAATCCAATCAATACCAAACTGCGTGATTCTGTGCATTATGCATCACTTATAAGCCTTTACTTAATAAGCACCACTGATCAGCTTAGAATGATCAGCTCTAAATCTAAATTGACGCCCGATTTAGTGTTGACATATAAAGTTGATCGGCTAGCTTCCAAGAAATCCAATCTCTCCCAAACTGCGTGATACCATGCACTATAATTCATTTATTAGCCTTTACTCAATGAGAGCCATTGATCCGTTTAGAATGATCACTTTAGCTAGCCGATCAACTTTATATGTCAACACTAAATCGGGCGTCAATTTAGATTTAGAGCTCAGAATGACATGAATCCAACACCCAACTTAAGATAACACAATTTTCAATATTGTGAAAAATTTAGCAATGAAGTAGATACGACAAAGCCTCCATGTAATCCAATCTATCCCAAACTGCGTGATGCCATGTATTATAATTCATTTGTTAGCCTTTACTCAATGAGAACTATTGATCCGTTTAGAATGATCATTTTAGCTAGCCGATCAACTTGACATGTCAACGCTAAATCATCCGTCCCTTTTGATTTAGAGCTCAGAATGACACGAATCCAACACCCATGTTAAACTAGATCAATTTTCTATATTGTTAGAAAATTTAGAAATGAAATAGATACGAAAAAGGCTCCAAGTAATCCAATATATCCCAAACTGCTTTATGCCATGCATTATGCTTCACTTATGAGTTTTAATCAATGAGCACCAATGATCAGTTTAGAATGATCATTTTAACTTGCCGATCAACTTGACATGTCCGCACTAAATCGAAAATAACTTGGATTTAGATATCAGAATGATATGAATCAAAATTGGAACGACAAAGCCTCCGTGTAATCCAATATATCCCAAACTGAGTGATGCCATGCATTATGCTTCACTTATAAGCCTTTACTCAATAAGCACCAATGATCAGCTTAGAATGATCATTTTAACTTGATGAATCAACTTGACATGTCCGCACTAAATCGTCCGTAACTTTTGATTTAGAGCTCAAAATGACATGAATCCAACGCCCACGTTATGCTAGCTCAATTTTCTATATTATGTCAAAGTTTCAGACTCAAAAAGAAACGACAAAGCCTCCAAATAAACGAATCTATCCCAAGCTGCGTGATGTCATGCATTATGCTTCACTTATAAGGCTTTATTCAATGAGCACCAATGATCATCTTAGAATGATCATTTGAACTGACCAATCAACTTGACATGTCCGGACTAAATTATCCGTAACTTTCGATTTAGAGCTCAGAAAGACATGAATCCAATGCCCACGTTATGCTAGCTCAATATCTATACTATGACAATTTTCAGACTCAAATAGATACGACAAAGCCTCCAAGTAATCCAATTTATCTCAAACTGTGTGATGCCATGCATTATGCTTCACTTATAAGCCTTTACTCAATGAGAACCAATGATCAGCTTAGAATGATCATTTGAACTGACCAATGAACTTGACATGTCTGAACTAAATCGTCCGTAACATTTTATTTAGAGCTCAGAATGACATGAATCCAACGCCCACGTTGTGATAGCTTTATTTTCTATATTGTGACAAAATGTCAAACTCAAATAGATGCGACGAAGCCTCCAAGTAATCCAATCTACCCTAAACTGTGTGAGGCCATGCATTATTTTTCACTTATAATCCTTTACTCAATAAGAACCAATGATCAACTTAGAATGATCATTTGAACTGACCAATCAAATTGACATTCCGAACAAAATCGTCCGTAACATTTGATTTATAGCTCAGAATGACATGAATCCTACTCCCACGTTATGCTAGCTCAATTTTCTATACTATGACAAAATTTCAGACTCAAATAGATACGACAAAGCCGCTAAATAAACCAATCTATCCCATACTACATAATGTCAAGCATTATGTTCACTAATAAGCCTTTATTCAATGAGCACCAATGATCATATCAGAATGATCATTTGAACTAACCAGTCAACTTGTAATGTCCGCATTAAATCGTCCGTAACTTTTGATTTAAAGCTCAAAATGACATGAATCCAATACCTACGTTATGCTAGCTCAATTTTCTATATTCTGACAAAATTGGATACTGAAATAGATATGACAAAGCCGACAAGTAAACCAATATATCCTAAGCTGCGTGCCATGCATTATACATAACTTATAAGCCTTTACTCAATAAGCGCCACTGATCAGCTTAGAATGATCATTTGAACTAACGAATCAACTTGACATGTCCACACTAAATCGTCCGTAACTTTTGATTTAGAGCTCAAAATGACATGAATCCAACGCCCACGCTATGCTAGCTCAATTTTCTATATTATGTCAAAGTTTCAGACTCAAAAAGATAAGACAAAGCCTCCAAATAAACCAATCTATCCCAAACTGCGTGGTGTCATGCATTATGCTTCACTTATAAGGCTTTACTCAATGAGCACTAGTGATCAACTCAGAATGATCATTTGAACACACCAATCAACTTGACAAGTCCGCATTAAATCGTTCGTAACTTTGGATTTACAGCTCAGAATGACATGAATCCAATGCTCACGTTATGCTAGCTTAATTTTCTATAGTGTGATAAAATTTAGACTCAGATAGATATAAAAAAAGCCTCCAAGTAATCCAATCTATACCAAACTACGTAATTCCATGCATTATGCATCACTTATAAGCCTTTACTCAAGAAGCACCACTGATCAGCTTAGAATGATCATTTGAACTGACAAATCAACTTGACATGTCCGCACTAATTCGTCCGTAACTTTTGATTTAGAGCTCAAAATGACATGAATCCAGCGACCACGTTATGCTAGCACATTTTTCTAAACTATGAAAATTTTTCATTCTCAAACAGGTACAACAAAGTCTCCATGTAATCTGATCTATCCCAAACTGCGTGATGCCATGAATTATGCTTCACTTCTAAGCCTTTCCTCAATAAGCACCAATGATCAGCTTAGAATGATCATTTGAACTAAGCAATCAACTTGACTTGTCCACACTAAATCGTCTGTAATTTTTGATTTAACGCTCCTAATGACATGAATCCCACTCCCACGATATACTAGCTCAATTTTCTATAGTATGACAATTTTTCAGACTCAAATGTATATGACAAAGCCTCCAAGTAATCAAATTTATCCCAGACTGTGTGATGCCATGCATTATGCTTCACTTATAAGCCTTTACTCAATGAGCACCAATGATCAGCTTAGATTGATCATTTGAACTAACCAATCAACTTGACATGTCCACACTAAATCGTCTGTAACTTTTGATTTAGAGATCAGAATGAAATAAATCCAACGCCCACGTTATTCTAACTCAATTTTCTATACTATGACAATTTTACCCGACTCAAATAGATAAAACCTCCAAGTAATCCAATATATCCCAAACTGAGTGATGTCATGCATCATGTTTCACTTATAAGCCTTTACTCAATAAGCACCAATGATCAGCTTCGAATGATCACTTGAACTGACCAATCAACTTGACATGTCCGCACTAAATCATCCGTAACTTTTGATTTAGAGCTCAGAATGACATGAATCCAATGCTCACGTTACTCTAGCTCAATTTCTATAGTGTGATAAAATTTCAGACTCAATTAGATAAGACAAAGCCTCCAAGTAATCCAATCAATCCTAAACTGCGTGATTCCGTGCATTATGCATCACTTATAAGCCTTTACTCAATAAGCACTACTGATCAGCTTAGAATGATCGTTTGAACTGACCAATCAACTTGACATGTCCTCACTAAATCATCTATAACTTTAGATTTAGTGCTCAGAATTACATGAATCTAGCGACCACGTTATCCAAACTCAGTTTTTTAAACTATGACAATTTTTCATTCTCAAATAGGTACGACAAAGTCTCCATGTAATCCAATCTATCCCAAACTGCGTGATGCCATGAATTATGCTTCACTTATAAGCCTTTCCTCAATAAGCACTAATGATCAGCTTAGAATGATCATTTGAACAAAGCAATCAACTTGACATGTCCGCACTAAATCGTCCGTAACTTTATTTAGAGCTCAGAATGACAAGAATCTAATGCCAAAGTTAAACTAGCTCAATTTTCTATATTGTAACAAAATTTAGGAATGAAATTGATAAGACAAAGCCTCCATGTAATCCAATATATCCCAAACTTCGTGATGTCATGCATTATAATTCATTTATTATCTTGTACTCAATGAGAACCATCGGTCCGTTTATAATGATCATTTTAGCCAGCCGATCAACTTGATATGTCAACACTAAATCGTCCGTCAATTTAGATTTAGAGCTCATAATGACACGAATCTAACGCCCGTGTTAAGCTAGCTCAATTTTCTATATTGTGATAATATTTCGGAATGAAATAGATATGACAAACCCTCCAATTAATCCAATATACCCGAAACTGCATGATACCATGCATTATAATTCATTTATTAGCCTTTATTCAGTGAGAACCATTGATCCCTTTAGAATGATCATTTTAGCTAGCCCATCAACTTGAGATGTCAACACTAAGCCGTCCATCACTTTAGATTTAGAGCTCAGATAGACACGAATCCAACGCCCATGTTAAAATAGATCAATTTTCTACATTGTGACAATATTTAGAAAGAAATAGATACGACAAAGGCTCCAATAATCCAATATATCCCAAACTGCGTGATGC
>JAEVFF010000302.1:973042-1019135 GCA_018901945.1 Pugionium dolabratum
AACTGACCAATCAAATTGACATGTCCGAACTAAATCGTCTGTAACATTTGATTTATAGCTCAGAATGACCTGAATCCTACGCCCACGTTATGCTAGCTCAATTTTCTATACTATGACAAAATTTAAGACTCAAATAGATACGACAAAGCCGCTAAATAAACCAATCTATCCCATACTGCATGATGTCAAGCATTATGCTTCACTAATAAGCCTTTATTCAATGAGCACCAATGATCATATCAGAATGATCATTTGAACTAACCAGTCAAGTTGTAATGTCCACATTAAATCGTTCGTAACTTTTGATTTAGAGCTCAAAATGACACGAATCCAATGCCCATGTTATGCTAGCTCAATTTTCTATATTGTGACAAAATTTCAGACTCAGAAAGATACGACAAAGCCTCCAAATACACCAATCTATTCCAAACTGTGTGATGTCATGCATTATGCTTCACTTATAAGGCTTTATTCAATGAGCACGAATGATCATCTTAGAATGATCATTTGAACTGACCAATCAATTTGACATGTCCGCACTAAATCGTCCGTAACTTTCGATATAGAGCTCAGAAAGACATGAATCCGATGCCCACGTTAAGTTAGCTCAATTTTCTATATTGTGACAAAATTTTAGACTCAAATAGATACGACATAGCCTCCAAATAATCCAATCTATCCCAAACTGCGTGATTCCATGCACTATGCATCACTTATAAGCCTTTACTCAAGAAGCACCATTGATCAGCTTAGAATGATCATTTGAACTGACCAATCAACTTGACATGTCCGCACTAAATCGTCCGTAACTTTTGATTTAGAGCTCAGAATGACATGAATCCAGCAACCACGTTATCCTAGCTCATTTTTCTAAACTATTACAATTTTTCATTCTCAAATAGGTACGATAAAGTCTCCATGTAATCCAATCTATCCCAGACTGCGTGATGCCATGAATTATGCTTCACTTATAAGCCTTTCCTCAATAAGATCCAATGATCAGCTTAGAATGATCATTTTAACTAAGCAATCAACTTGACTTGTCCACACTAAATAGTCCATAACGTTTGATTTAAAGCTCAGAATGACATGAATCCAACTCCCACAATATGCTAGCTCAATTTGCTAGAGTATGACAATTTTTCAGACTCAAATGGATATGAAAAAGCCTCCAAGTAATCCAATTTATCCCAAACTGTGTGATGCCATGCATTATGCTTCACTTATAAGCCTTTACTCAATGAGCACGAATGATCAGCTTAAATTGATCATTTGAACTAACCAATCAACTTGACATGTCCACACTAAATCGTCTGTAACTTTTGATTTAGAGATCAGAATGAAATGAATCCAACGCCCACGTTATGCTAACTCAATTTTCTATACTATGACAATTTTTCCCGACTCAAATAGATACGAAAAATCTCCAAGTAATCCAATATATCCCGAACTGAGTGATGCAATGCATTATGTTTCACTTATAAGTCTTTACTCAATAAGCACCAATGATCAGCTTCAAATGATCACTTGAACTGACCAATCAACTTGACATGTCCGCACTAAATCTTCAGTAACTTTGGATTTAGAGCTCAGAATGACATGAATCCAATGTTCACGTTATTCTAGCTCAATTTTCTATAGTGTGATAAAATTTCAGACTCAAATAGATACGACAAAGCCTCCAAGTAATCCAATCAATACCAAACTGCGTGATTCTGTGCATTATGCATCACTTATAAGCCTTTACTTAATAAGCACCACTGATCAGCTTAGAATGATCATTTGAACTGACCAATCAACTTGATATGTCCTCACTAAATCGTCGGTAACTTTAGATTTAGTGCTCAGAATGACTTGAATCTAGCGACCACGTTATGCAAGCTCAATTTTATATACTATGACAATTTTTCATTCTCAAATAGGTACGACAAAGTCTCCATGTAATCCAATCTATCCCAAACTACGTGATGCCATGAATTATGCTTCACTTATAAGCCTTTCCTCAATAAGCACTAATGATCAGCTTAGAATGATCATTTGAACTAAGCAATCAACTTGACATGTCCGCACTAAATCGTCCGTAACTTTGATTTAGAGCTCAGAATGACACGAATCCAATGCCAATGTTAAACTAGTTCAATTTTCTATATTGTATCAAAATTTCGGAATAAAATTGATACGACAAAGCCTCCAAGTAATCCAATATATCCAAAACTTCGTGATGCCATGCATTATAATTCATTTATTATCTTGTACTCAATGAGAACCATCGATCCGTTTATAATGATCATTTTAGCTAGCCGAACAACTTGATATGTCAATACTAAATCGTCCGTCAATTTAGATTGAGACCTCAGAATGACACGAATCCAATGCCCATGTTAAGCTAGCTCAATTTTCTATATTGTGACAAAATTTAGGAATGAAATAGATATGACAAACCCTCCAATTAATTGAATATACCTCAAACTGCGTGATGCCATGCTTTATAATTCATTTATTAGCCTTTATTCAATGAGAACCATTGATCCGTTTAGAATGATCATTTTAGCTAGCCCATCAACTTGACATGTCAACACTAAGTCGTCCTCACTTTAGATTTAGAGCTCAGAGAGCACAAATCCAACACCCATGTTAAAATATATCAATTTTCTATATTGTGGCAAAATTTCAGAAGAAATAGATACGACAAAGCCTCCAAGTAATCCAATATATCCCAAACTGCGTGATGCCATGCATTATGCTTCACTTATGAGGTTTTAATCAATGAGCACCAATGATCAGTTTAGAATGATCTTTTTAACTGGACGATCAACTTCACATTTCCGCACTAAATTGTCCACAACTTTTGATTTATAGTTCAATATGACATCAATCCAACGCTCACGTTATGATAATCAAATTTCTATATTGTGACAAAATTTCAGACTCAAATAAATACGATAAAGCCTTCAAGTAATTCTATATATCCCAAACTACATGATGCCATGTATTATGATTCACTTATAAGCCTTTACTCAATGAACACCAATGATCAGCTTAGAATGATAATTTGAACTGGCCAATCAACTTGACATGTCCGCACTAAATCGCCCATTACTTTTGATTTAGAGCTCTGAATAACATGAATCCAATACCCACGTTATTATAGCTCAATTTTCTATATTGTGATATAATTTCAGACTCAAATAGATACGACAAAGTCTCCAAGTAATCCAATCTATCCAAAACTGCGTGATGGCATGCATTATGCTTCACTTATAAGCCTTTACTCAATCCGCACCAATGATCAAATTAGAATGATCATTTGAACTGGCCAATCAACATGACATGTCTGCACTAAATCGTCCGTAACTTTTGATTTAGAGATCAAAATGACATGAATCCAACGCCCACTTTGTGCTAGCTCAATTTTGTATACTATGATAAAATTTCAGACTCAAATACATACGAAAAAGCTTCCAAATAATCCAATCTATCCCAAACTGCGTGATGTCATGCATTATAATTCATTTATTATCCTGTACTCAATGAGAACCATTGATCCGTTTAGAATGATCATTTTATCTAGCCATTCAACGTTACATGTCAACACTAAATCGTCTGTTAATTTTGATTTAGAGCTCAGAATGACACGAATCCAACGCCCATGTTAAAGTTGCTCAATTTTCTATATTTTGACAAAATTAAGGAATGAAATAGATACGACAAACCCTCCAATTAATCAAATCTATCCCAAACTGCGTGATGCCATGCATTATAATTCATTTATTATCCTGTACTCAGTGAGAAGCATCGATCCGTTTAGAATGTTCATTTTAGCTAGCCGATCAACTTGACATGTCAACACTAAATCGTCCGTCAATTTCTATTTAGGGCTCAGAATGACAAGAATCCAACGCTCATGTTAAACTAGCTCTATTTTCTATATTATAACGAAATATAAAAATGAAATTGATAAGACAAAGCCTCCAAGTAATCAAATATATCCCAAAGTGTGTGATGCCTTGCATTATAATTCATTTATTATTTTTTTACTCAATGAGAGCCATTGATCCGTTTAGAATGATCATTTTAGCTAGCCGATCAACTTGATATGTCAACACTAAATCGTCCGTCAATTTAGATATTGAGCTCAGAACGACACAAATCCAACGCCCATGTTAAGCTAACTCAATTTTCTATATTGTGAAAAAATTTAGGAATGAAATAGATATGATAAACGCTCCAATTAATTCAATCTACCCCAAACTGCGTGATGCCATGCATTATAATTCATTTATTAGCCTTTATTCAATGAGAACCATTGATCCGTTTAGAATGATCATTTTAACTGGACTATCAACTTCACATTTCCGCACTAAATTGTCCATAACTTATTATTTATAGCTCAGTATGACATGAATCCAACGCCCATGTTATGCTAGCTCAAATTTCTAGATTGTGACAAAATTTCAAACGCAAATAGATATGACAAAGCCTTCAAGTAATCCTTTATATCCCAAACTACGTGATGCCATGCATTATGCTTCACTTATAAGGCTTTCCTCAATGAGCACCAATGACCAGCTTATAATGATAATTTGAACTTGCCAATCAACTTGACATGTCCGCAGTAAATAGTCCATAACTTTTGATTTAGAACTCAGAATAACATGAATCCAACGCCCACGTTATGGTAGCTTAATTTTCTATAATATAACATAATTTCATACTCAAATAGATACGACAAAGTCTCCAAGTAATCCAATCTATCCCAAACTACGTGATACCATGCATTATGCTTCACGTATAAGCCTTTACTCAGTGCGCACCAATGATCAGCTTAGAATGATCATTTGAACTGGCCAATGAACTTGACATGTCCACACTAATCGTCCGTAACTTTTGATTTAGAGCTCAAAATGACATGAATCCAATGCCCACGTTATACAAGCTCAATTTTCTGTACCATGACTAAATTTCAGACTCAAATAGATACCAAAAAGCTTCCAAGTAATCTAATCTATCCCAAACTGTGTAAAGCCATGCATTATAATTCATTATTTAGCCTTTACTCAATAAGAACCATCGATCCGTTTAGAATGATCATTTTACCTAGCCGATCAACTTGATATGTCAACACTAAATTGTCCGTCAATTTAGATTTAGATCTCATAATGACACGAATCCAACGCCCATGTTAAGCTTGCTGAATTTTCTATATTGTGACAAAATTTAGCAATGAAATAGATACGACAAACCCTCCCATTAATCCAATCTATCCCGAACTGCATGATGCCGTGCATTATAATTCATTTATTAGCTTTTACTCAATGAGAACCATTGATCCGTTTAGAGGTCAGAAGGACATGCATCCAACGCTCACGTTATGCTAGTTCAATTTTCTATAATGAGACAAAATTTCAGACTCACAAAGATAAGACAAAGCCTCCAAGTTATTCAATCTATCCCAAGCTGCGTGATGCCTTGCATTATGCTTCGCTTATAAGCCTTTACTCAATGAGCACCAATGATCAGCTTAGAATGATCATTTGAACTGGCCAATCAACTTAACATGTCAACACTAATTCGTCTGTAACGTTTGATTTAGAGCTCAGAATGACATCAATCCAACGCCCACGTTATGCTAGGTCAGTTTCTATACTATGACAAAGTTTCGGACTCAAATAGATACGACAAAGCTTCCAAGAAATCCAATCTATCCCAAACTGCGTGATACCATGCACTATAATTCATTTATTAGCCTTTACTCAATGAGAGCCATTGATCCGTTTAGAATGATCACTTTAGCTAGCCGATCAACTTTATATGTCAACACTAAATCGTGCGTCAATTTAGATTTAGAGCTCAGAATGACATGGATCCAACACCCAACTTAAGATAACACAATTTTCAATATTGTGAAAAATTTAGCAATGAAGTAGATACGGCAAAGCCTCCATGTAATCCAATCTATAGCAAACTGCGTGATGCCATGTATTATAATTCATTTGTTAGCCTTTACTCAATGAGAACTATTGATCCGTTTAGAATGATCATTTTAGCTAGCCGATCAACTTGACATGTCAACGCTAAATCATCCGTCCCTTTTGATTTAGAGCTCAGAATGACACGAATCCAACACCCATGTTAAACTAGATCAATTTTCTATATTGTTAGAAAATTTAGAAATTGTTGAGTAATAATAGAGAGATAGAGATTTTATTATTATACTGATTTTATTAATCTTATAAATTTTACAGATGAAGAAGAGAGAAAGAAGGAAGAGAGAAAAGTTACTTCATCTGAATGAAGTAACTTACGTATTTATAGAGAAAGAGTAAGTCGGCAAACGTAAGTTTACATAAATAATCAGATGACATTGTTGACTTTTTCAACACTCCCCCTTGATTATTTATTATTATTAAATTATTGCGTTCTGCCTCGTTAAAAACCTTATCATGTAAAAACCCAACGGGATAAAAATCATGATAAGGGAAAAAGAGTACAGATACGCAATCTCCCCCTCGAAAAGATAGATATGTTTTCTTTTATAAGTCTCGCAGATGACGCATTCCAATATTCTGAACGTGTTTTCTGAACGTTGTCGTAGGAAGCGCCTTTGTAAACAAATCTGCTGCATTATCACTTGAACGAATGTACTCGACGTTAAGTTCTTGATTTTTCTCAAGTTCTTGGATATAGGAGAAAAATCTCGGAGGAATATGTTTTGTTCGGTCACTCTTGATGTAACCTTCTTTGATTTGGGTCACACATGCAGCATTATCTTCGAATAGTTTTGTTGGCTCCTTATTGTTGATTAATCCACTTGCTCCTTCTATATGTTGAGTCAGATCTGAGCCATACACATTCTCTGCAAGCTTCATGAAGGGCGATGATTTCAGCGTAATTTGAAGAAGTGGCAACCAAAGTTTGTTTTTGAGATCGCCACGAGATTGCAGTTCCATCAAGTGTAAAAACATAACCGGTTTGGGACCGAGCTTTGTGTGGATCCGATAAATATCCAGCATCTGCAAAACCAACTAAACCAAACTCGGGGTTTCTAGAATAAAATAATCCCAAATCAATCGTACCTTGGAGATAACGGAAAATATGTTTTATTCCACTCCAATGTCTTCGTGTAGGTGATGAACTATATCTCGCAAGTAAATTTATAGCAAATGCTATATCTGGTCGAGTGCAATTTGCGAGATACATAAGTCCACCGATAGCACTCATATAAGGTACTTCAGGACCTAATATGTTTTCATTATCTTCACAAGGTCGAAATGGATCCTTGTTTATATTAAGCGATCGATTAACCATTGGAGTACTCAAAGGATTCGCTTTATCCATATTAAATCGTTTCAATATCCTTTTCGTATAATTTGATTGATGCACAAATATCCCATCTTGGAAATGTTCAATTTGGAGTCCTAGACAAAATTTTGTTTTTCCAAGATCTTTCATTTCAAACTCTTCTTTCATATGAGTTCTTGCTTTATCAACTTCCTTTTGAGTTCCAATTATATTCAGGTCATCTACATAAACAGCAATGATCATAAAGCCTGATGGGAATTTATTTATAAATACGCAAGGACATATCGCATTGTTAATATATCCTTTTTTCAACAGATATTCACTTAAGCGATTATACCACATGCGTCCGGATTGTTTTAACCCATATAATGATCGTTGTAATTTGACTGAATATAGTTCTTTCGGTCCTTTAGAGATCTTTGATCCTTCTGGGATCTTGAATCCTTCTGGGATTCTCATGTATATATCACTATCAAGGGTTCCATACAGGTATGCAGTCACGACATCCATAAGGTGCATTTCTAACCTTTTGGATGATGATAAACTCATTAAATATCTAAATGTAATTGCATCCATCACCGGAGAATATGTTTCTTCATAATCTATTCCCGGCCTTTGAGAAAATCCTTGTGCAACAAGACGTGCTTTATATCTAGTGACCTCGTTTTTCTCATTCCTTTTCCTTACAAAAACCCACTTGCACCCAACTGGCACTACATCTTCAGGTGTAATGACAATGGGTCCGAAAACATTTCTTTTTTGTAGAGAGAATAATTCATTTCTCATGGCTATTTGCCATTTTTCCCAATCAGACCTTTTTTGACATTCTATTATAGACATTGGTTCTGCATCATCATTTTCATTTTCAATTTCTTTGGACACAGAAAAGGAGAATATTCCATTAATATCCTCTATTTCATTTCTAACCCATAATTTTCTATTTTGGGTATAGTTAATTGAAATCTCATATGTTTCTATATTGCGTTCGTCTTCTGGATGGAGTTCCACTTCACGGTTTTCAGAAACCTGTTTGCATATGTCTTCCGGACATTCCGTTTGAGTTGGTTCCTTTATAACTTTTTCACAAGTATTTTCGAGACGCTTTTTGTAAGGTTCTTCCAGAACCTTTTGATTTTGTTTTCCCAAATACTTTTTCTTACGGGGATTTTTATCTTTTGAGCCCATCGGTCTCCCCCTCTTTAACTGAACTCTGGGTTCATTTATTTTATCGCCATCAACATGTTCTACAGGAACATTAATTCTTGATGGAACATTCACAGCGGGTATATATGATTTCGTCACTCGTTTTGTATCTGTGAATGCATCTGGCAACTGGTTTGCAATATTTTGCAAATATATGATTTTCTGAACTTCCATTTCACGTTGTTTTGTGGGAGGATCAAGATACAACAAAGATGGCGTACACCATTTAATATCTTCTTGCAGTTGTTTAATTCCTCCCCCTAACGTAGGAAATTCTTCTTCATCAAAATGACAATCGGCAAATCGTGCTGTAAACATATCACCAGTTCGTGGTTCAAGGTACCGAATAATACTTGATGATATAAATCCAATATATATTCCTAATCTTCTCTGTGGCCCCATCTTTGTTCTTTGTGGTGGGGCTATAGGAACATAAACCGCACACCCAAAAACTCGGATATGAGATACATCAGGCTTCTGGCCAGATGTTAATTGTAATGGGGAATATTCATGATATGCACTTGGTCTTATTTGGACTAATGCTGTCGCATGCAATATAGCATGACCCCATACTGAAATTGGGAGATTTGTTCTCAATATTAATGGTCTCGCAATAAGTTGTAAGCGTTTTATCAAAGACTCAGCCATACCATTTTGTGTATGAACATGCGGAACCGGATGTTCAACATCGATTCCGAGAGCATACAATAATCATTAAAGGCTTGTGACGTGAATTCACCAGCGTTGTCAAGTCTTACTTTCTTTATAGTATAATCAGGGAATTGAGCTCTTAACCTGATTATTTGGGCAATGAATCTTGCGAAAGCCATATTTCGTGTGGTTAACAAACACACATGTGACCATCTACTAGATGCGTCAATTAAAACCATAAAATATCGAAATGGCCCACATGATGGGTGAATAGGCCCACATATATCACCATGTATTCTTTCTAAAAATACTAGGGATTCATTACTAATTTTGGCTGGTGATGGCCGAGTAATAAGTTTTCCTCGAGAACATGCTTTACACGAAAACTCGCATGATTGAAAAATCTTCTGGTTTTTCAATGGGTGGCCATTAGAATTCTGCACAATTTTTCTCATCATAACTGATCCAGGATGTCCTAGTCTTTCATGCCAGACTTTGAATGTACTCGTAAACTTCTGGTTTACCGTAATATACGATTCAATTATATTTATTATTGTGTAATATAATCCAGAGGACATCATTGGTAATTCTTCCAATATTTGTTTCTGCTCCCATGTAATGCAAAGATATTCAATGTTATTTTTGCTCATTGTCTCTATGTGATATCCATTTGTACGGATGTCTTTGAAACTTAATAAGTTTCTATGAGACTTGGGGGAATATAAAGCTTCATTTATTTCAAATTTCGTTCCCATTGGCATTGAAAAACTAGCTCTTCCGGAGCCTATGATAATATTTGCATTACCCGATATTGTATTTACGCTTCCAGCGGAATCTTTCATTTTGAGGTAGGAGAAAAACTTTTTATCTTTAAGTATTGTATGCGTTGTAGCACTGTCTGCTAGGCATATATCTCCATTCTCACTCTCAAAATGATACATTTTCTGTATTAAAATATTGATAAAGATGTATTAATAAACGTTAAACACACATATTTCAAAATCAACTTATATTATAATAAAACTATTTTACATTAAGTAATTAAAGTTCAAACTTACATATATTTTTTTTTAAAAAGACATTAAGTTTTGTTTTTGTTCGTAAGGAAACTAAATACAACTTTATATATATAACATTAAACTTAATTATCTTGTTCTTTGGTATTTTCGGAATCAACCAGAAAATCAGCAACATCGAGATATGCATTTCCATCGAAAGAAAGTCCGGGTTCATCCGAGATAAAGTTGGTTTCACTTTCTTTTCCTTTTTGTTTCTGTGATTCTTGATACAGATTAGCCAAATGTTTTGGTGTACGACAGGTACGAGACCAATGACCTTTCATGCCACATCTGTAACAAACATTTTCATATTGTATATTTTGGCGTACAGCAGGTACGCGACCAACTTCATTTTCGTGGACTTTATTCTTTCTCCCGAATTTGAATTCATTAGGACGAAAAAATCTTCCTTTTCCACGTCCACGTCCACCTCCTCGTCCACGTCCACGACCACGACCATGGCCTCGACCACGTCCATGTCCTTGCCAATTATTGTAACTGGATGATGCAACATTCACTTCTGGGAATGGAGCCGATCCAGTGGGACGAGATTGATGGTTCATCATCAGAAGTTCATTATTTTGTTCAGCAACAAGGAGAACTTGCATTAACTCCGAATAACGAGTATATCCCTTTGCTCGATATTGTTGTTGCAGGATTACATTTCCAGGATGAAATGTTTGGAGAGTTTTTTCAATCATATCATAATCACTTACTTTTTCTCCATATAATATCATCTTAGAAGTGATTCCGAACAACGCGGAATTATATTCACTTACACTTTTATAATCCTGAAACCAGAGGTTTAACCACTCATGTTTGGCTTTTGGTAAGATCACATATTTCTGGTGATCAAACCTATCTTTGAGTGATTGCCAAAGATCTGCAGGATCTTCTTTTGTGATATATTCATCTTTTAAACCATCATGGATATGGTGGCATAAAAATATCATGGCTTTTGCTTTTTTCTCATCGGATGTTGTTTCCGACCTATCGATGGTGCCAAGAAGGTCTTTTGCCTTTAAATGCATTTTTGCAGCTACTGCCCTTGTCATGTAATTTTTTCCAGATATATCAAGGGCAGCTATCTCGAGTTTTGCCAAATTTGACATTATAACTATACACATAATAAAACAATATGTTAAACATCAGTTTTATAAAAATTATTTTATAACTATTTTTTTTTAATAATTAATCATGATAAAATTTTGGGTATAGATTTTAATTTATTATTATTATTATTATTATTATTATATATATTTAATAAATATGTATAATTAGTTTTAAGAATTTAAACANAAGCCTTTACTCAATGAGCACCAATGATCAGCTTAGATTGATCATTTGAACTAACCAATCAACTTGACATGTCCACACTAAATCGTCTGTAACTTTTGATTTAGAGATCAGAATGAAATGAATCCAACGCCCACGTTATGCTAACTCAATTTTCTATACTATGACAATTTTACCCGACTCAAATAGATAAAACCTCCAAGTAATCCAATATATCCCAAACTGAGTGATGTCATGCATTATGTTTCACTTATAAGCCTTTACTCAATAAGCACCAATGATCAGCTTCGAATGATCACTTGAACTGACCAATCAACTTGACATGTCCGCACTAAATCATCCGTAACTTTTGATTTAGAGCTCAGAATGACATGAATCCAATGCTCACGTTACTCTAGCTCAATTTCTATAGTGTGATAAAATTTCAGACTCAATTAGATAAGACAAAGCCTCCAAGTAATCCAATCAATCCTAAACTGCGTGATTCCGTGCATTATGCATCACTTATAAGCCTTTACTCAATAAGCACTACTGATCAGCTTAGAATGATCGTTTGAACTGACCAATCAACTTGACATGTCCTCACTAAATCGTCTATAACTTTAGATTTAGTGCTCAGAATGACATGAATCTAGTGACCACGTTATCCAAACTCAGTTTTTTAAACTATGACAATTTTTCATTCTCAAATAGGTACGACAAAGTCTCCATGTAATCCAATCTATCCCAAACTGCGTGATGCCATGAATTATGCTTCACTTATAAGCCATTCCTCAATAAGCACTAATGATCAGCTTAGAATGATCATTTGAACTAAGCAATCAACTTGACATGTCCGCACTAAATCGTCCGTAACTTTATTTAGAGCTCAGAATGACAAGAATCTAATGCCAATGTTAAACTAGCTCAATTTTCTATATTGTAACAAAATTTAGGAATGAAATTGATAAGACAAAGCCTCCATGTAATCCAATATATCCCAAACTTCGTGATGTCATGCATTATAATTCATTTATTATCTTGTACTCAATGAGAACCATCGGTCCGTTTATAATGATCATTTTAGCCAGCCGATCAACTTGATATGTCAACACTAAATCGTCCGTCAATTTAGATTTAGAGCTCATAATGACACGAATCTAACGCCCGTGTTAAGCTAGCTCAATTTTCTATATTGTGATAATATTTCGGAATGAAATAGATATGACAAACCCTCCAATTAATCCAATATACCCGAAACTGCATGATGCCATGCATTATAATTCATTTATTAGCCTTTATTCAGTGAGAACCATTGATCCCTTTAGAATGATCATTTTAGCTAGCCCATCAACTTGAGATGTCAACACTAAGCCGTCCATCACTTTAGATTTAGAGCTCAGATAGACACGAATCCAACGCCCATGTTAAAATAGATCAATTTTCTACATTGTGACAATATTTAGAAAGAAATAGATACGACAAAGGCTCCAATAATCCAATATATCCCAAACTGCGTGATGCAGAATCCAACGCCCACGTTATGATAACTCAAATTTCTATATTGTGACAAAATTTCAGACTCAAATAGAGATACGACAAAGCCTTCAAGTAATTCTATATATCCCAAACTACATGATGCCATGCATTATGATTCACTTATAAGCCTTTACTCAATGAACACCAATGACCAGCTTAGAATGATAATTTGAACTGGCCAATCAACTTGACATGTCTACACTAAATCGTCCATAACTTTTGATTTAGAGCTCAGAATAACATGAATCCTACGCCCACGTTATGATAGCTCAATTTTGTATATTGTGATATAATGTCAGACTCAAATAGATATGACAAAGTCTCCAAGTAATCCAATCTATCCCAAACAGCGTGATGGCATGCATTATGCTTCACTTATAAGCCTTTACTCAATCCGCACCAATGATCAGCTTAGAATGATCATTTGAACTGGCAATCAAGATGACATGTCTGCACTAAATCGTCCGTAACTTTTGATTTAGAGATCAAAATGACATGAATCCGACACCCACTTTGTGCTAGCTCAATTTTCTATACTATGATAAAATTTCAGACTCAAATACATACGAAAAAGCTTCCAAATAATCCAATCTATCCCAAACTGTGTGATGTCATGCATTATAATTCATTCATTATCCTGTACTCAATGAGAACCAATTATCCGTTTAGAATGATCATTTTAGCTAGCCGATCAACTTGACATCTCAACACTAAATCGTCCGTCAATTTCTATTTAGAGCTCAGAATGACAAGAATCCAACGCCCATGTTAAACTAGTAACCCAATCTATCCCAAGCTGCATGATGCCATGCATTATGCTTCTCTTATGAGGTTTTAATCAATGAGCACCAATGACAAATTTAGAATGATCATTTTAACTGGCCAATAAACTTGACATGTCCCCACTAAATCGTCCATAACTTTTTATTAGAGCTCATAATGACATGAATCCAACGCCCACGTTATGCAATCTCAATTTTCTATATTGTGACAAAATTTTGGCATCAAATAGATAAAACAAATTTTCCAAGTAATACAATCTATCCCAAACAACATGATGCCACGCATTATGCTTCACTTATAAGCCTTTACTCAATGAGCACCAATGATTAGCTTAGAATGATCATTTTATCTGGCCAATCAACTTGATATATACGCACTAAATCGTCCGTAACTTTTGATTTAGAGCTCATAATGACACGAATCCAACGTCCACGTTATGCTAGCTCAATTTTCTATACTACGACAAAATTTTAGACTCAAATAGATACAAAAAAGCTTCCAAGTAATCCTTTCTATCCCAAAATTCGTGATGCCATGCATTATAATTCATTTATTAGCCTTTACGTAATGAGAACCATTGATCCGTTTATAATGATCATTTTATCTAGCCGATGAATTTGACATGTCAACACTAAATCATCTGTCAATTTAGATTTAGAACTCAGAATGACACGAATCCAACGCTCATGTTAAGCTAGTTCAATTTTCGATATTGTTACAAAATTTAGTAACAAAATAGATATGACAAAGCCTCCAACCAATCCAATTTATCCCAAACTGTGTGATGCCATGCATTATAATTCATTTATTACCCTTTACTCAAAGAGAACTATTGATCCACTTAAAATGATCATTTTATCTAGCCGATCAACTTGACATGTCAACACTAAATCGTCCGTCAATTTAGATTTAGAGCTCAGAATGACACGAATGCAACGCCCATGTTAAACTAGCTCAATTTTTTATATTGAGATAAATTTTAAGAATGAAATAGAGACGACAAAGCTTCCAAGTAATCCAATCTATCCCAAACTGTGTGATGCCATGCATTATGCTTCACTTATAAGCCTTTACTCAATGAGCATCAATGATCAGCTTAGAATGATCGTTTCAACAGAAAAATCAACTTAACATGTCCACTATAAATCGTTCGTAACTTTTGATTTAGAGCTCAAAATGACATGAATCCAACGCCTACGTTATGCTATCTCAAGTTTCGATACTATGGCAAATTTTTAGACTCAAATAGATACGAAAAATCTTCCAAGTAATCCAATCTATCCCAAACTGCGTGATGCCATGCATTATAATACATTTATAAGCATTTACTCAATCGATCCGTTTAGAATGATCATTTTAGCTAGCCGATCGACTTGACATGTCAACACTAATCCGTCCCCCAATTTTAATTTAGTACTCAGAATGACACGAATCCAACGCCCATATTAAGATAAAACAATTTTCTATATTGTGATAAAATTTAGGAATGAAATAGATACGACAAACCCTTCAAGTAATCCAATTTATCCCAAACTGCGTGATACCATTCATTATTTTTCACTTATAAGCCTTTAATCAATGAGCACCAATGATCAGCTTAGAATTGTCATTTGAACAGGCCAATCAACTTGAAATGTACATACTAAATCGTCCGTAACTTTTGATTTAGAGCTCAGAATGACATGAATCCAACGCCAACATTATGCTAGCTCAATTTTCTATACTATGAAACAATTTCAGACTCAAATAGATACGACAAAGCTCCCAAATAATCCAATCTATCCCAAACTGTGTGTTGCCATGCATTATAATTCATTTATTAGCCTTTACTCAATGAGAACCATCGATCCATTTAGAATGATCATTTTGGCTAGCCGATCAACTTGACATGTCAACACTAAATTTTCCGTTAATTTAGATTTAGAGATCAGAATGATACGAATCCAATGCTCATGTTAAGCTAGCTCAATTTTCTATGTTATGACAAAATTTAGGAATGAAATAGATATGAAAAAGCCTCCAAGTAAACCAATCTATCCCAAACTGTGTGATGTCATGCATTATATTTCATTTATTAGCATTTACTCAATGCGAACCATTGGTCCACTTAGAATGATAATTTTATCTAGCCGATCAACCTGACATGTAACCATTAAATCGTTTGTAAATTTAGTTTTAGAGCTCAGAACGAGACGAATCCAACACCCATGTTAAGCTTGCTCAATTTTCTATATTGCGATAAAATTTAGGAATGAAATAGATACAACAAAATCTCCAAGTAACCCAATCTATCCCAAGCTGCGTGATGCCATGCATTATGCTTCACTTATGAGGTTTTAATCAATGAGCATCAATGATCAGTTTAGAATGATCATATTAACTGGGCGATCAACTTGACATGTCCGCACTAAATCGTCCATAACTCT
Organism: Pugionium dolabratum; assembly: GCA_018901945.1. Lineage (NCBI taxonomy): Eukaryota > Viridiplantae > Streptophyta > Magnoliopsida > Brassicales > Brassicaceae > Pugionium > Pugionium dolabratum. The sequence continues at coordinate 989,280 of JAEVFF010000302.1, forward strand.
TAATTTAGAGCTCATAATGACATGAATCCAACACCCACATTATGCTAGCTCAATTTGCTATACTGTGACAAAATTTCAGACTCAAATAGATACGACAAAGCCTCCAAGTAATCCAATCTATACCAAACTGCGTGATACCATTCATTATTTTTCACTTATAAGCCTTTAATCAATGAGCACCAATGATCAGCTTAGAATTATCATTTGAACTGACCAATCAACTTAAAATGTACACACTTAATCGTCCGTAATTTTTGATTTAGAGCTCGGAATGACATGAATCCAATGCCAACGTTATGCTAGCTCAAGTTTTTATACTATGAAAAATTTCAGACTCAAATAGATACGACAAAGCTTCCAAATAATCCAATCTATCCGAAACTGTGTGATGCCATGCATTATAATTCATTTATTAGCCTTTACTCAATGAGAACCATCGATCCCTTTAGAATGATAATTTTAGCTAGCCGATCAAATTGACATGTCAACACAAAATTCTCCGTCAATTTAGATTTAGAGCTCAGAATGACACGAATCCAACACCCATGTTAAGCTTGCTCATCTTTCTATATTGCGATAAAATTTAGGAATGAAATAGATACAACAAAATCTCCAAGTAACCCAATCTATCCCAAGCTGTTTGATGCCATGCATTATGATTCACTTATGAGGTTTTAACCAATGAGCACCAATGATAAGTTTAGAATGATCATTTTAACTGGCCAATAAACTAGACATGTCCCCACTAAATCGTCCATAACTTTTTATTAGAGCTCAGAATGACATGAATCCAACGCCCACGTTATCCAAGCTCAATTTTCTATATTGTGACACAATTTTGGAATCAAATAGATACAACAAATTTTCCAAGTAATACAATCTATCCCAAACAACATGATGCCACGCATTATGCTTCACTTATAAGCCTTTACTCAGTGAGCACCAATGATTAGCTTAGAATGATCATTTGAACTGGCCAATCAATTTGACATGTACGCACTAAATCATCCGTAATTTTTGATTTAGAGCTCAGAAAGACATGAATCTAACGCACACGTTATGCTAGCTCAATTTTTTATACTATGACAAAATTTCAGACTAAAATAGATACGACAAAGCTTCCAAGTAATCCAATATATCCCAAACTGCGTGATGCCATGCATTATAATTCATTTATTAGCCTTTACTCAATGAGCACCAATGATCAGTTTAGAATGATCATTTGAACTGGCCAGTAAACTTGACATATCCGCACTAATTTGTCTATAACTTTTGATTTTAAGCTCAGAAAGATATGAATCCAACGCCCATGTTATGCTTGCTCGATTTTCTATATTTTGACAAAATTTAGGAATGAAATAGATATGACAAAGCCTCCAAGTAATCCAATCTATCCCAAACTACGTGATGCCATGCATTATAATTCATTTATTAGCATTTACTCAATGAGAACCATTGATCCACTTTGAATGATCATTTTATCTAGCCGATCAACTTGACATGTCAACATAAATCGTCCGTAAATTTAGATTCAGAGCTCATAATGACACGAATCCAACGCACATGTTAAGCTAGCTCAATTTTCTATATTGTGATAAAATTTATGAATGAAATAGATACAACAAAATCTCCAAGTAATCCAATCTATAAGAAGCTGCGTGATGCAATCCATTATGCTTCACTTATGAGATTTTAATCAATGAGCGCCAATGATAAGTTTAGAATGTTCATTTTAACTGGTCCATCAACTTGACATGTCCCCATTAAATCGTCCATAATTTTTTATTAGAGCTCAAAATGACATGAACCCAACGCACACGTTATGCTAGCTCAATTTTCTGTATTGTAACAAAATTTTGGACTCAAATAGATACGACATAGCTTACAAGAAATACAATCTATCCCAAACTATGTGATGCCATGCATTATGTTTCACTAATAAGCCTTTACTCAGTGAGCACCAATGATTAACTTGGAATGATCATTTGAACTGGCCAATCAACTTGACATGTCCTCACTAAATCGTCTGTAACTTTTGATTTAGAACTCAAAATGATATGAGTCCAACGCCCACGTTATGCCAGCTCAATTTTCTATACTATGACAAAATTTTAGAGTAAAATAGATACGACAAAAGCTTTCAAGTAATCCAATATATCCCAAACTGCGTGATGCCATCCATTATAATTCATTTATTAGCCTTTACTCAATGAGCACCAATGATCAGATTAGAATGATCATTTGAACTGGCCAATAAACTTGACATGTCCGCACTGATTCGTCTGTAACTTTTGATTTAGAGCTCAGAATGACATGAATTCAACGCCCATGTTATGCTTGCTCAATTTTCTATACTATAACAAAATTTTACACTCAAATTGATACGAAAAAGCTTCCATGTAATCCAAGTTTTCCCAAACAGCGTGATGTCATGCATTATAATTCATTTATTAGCCTTTACTCAATGAGAATCATTGACCCGTTTAGAATTATCATTTCATCTATCCGATAGAATGACATGAATACAACGCCCATGTTATGCTAGCTCAATTTTTTATATTGTGACCAAATTTTAGACTCAATAGATACGACAAAGCCTCCAAGTAATCAAATCTACCCAAAACTGTGGGATGCCATGCATTATGCTTCACTTATAAGCCTTTACTCAATAAGCACCAATGATCAGCTTAGAATGATCATTTGAACTGGCCAATCAACTTGACATGTCCGCACTAAATCGTCCGTAACATTTTATTTGGAGCTCAGAATGACATGAATCCAACGCCCACGATATGCTAGCTCAATTTTCTATATTATGAAAAAATTTCAGACTCAAATAGATATGACAAAGCTTCCAAGTAATCCAATATATTGCAAACTGCGTGATGTCATGCCTTATAATTCATTTATTAGCTTTTACTCAATGAGAACCATCGATCTGTTTAGAATGATGATTTTAGCTAGACGATCAACTTGACATGTCAACACTAAATCGTCCGTCAATTTAGATTTAGAACTCTGCATGACACGAATCCAACACCTATGTTAAGCTATCTCAATTTTCTATATTGTGACAAAATTTAGGAATGAAATGGATACGACAAAGCCTCCAAGTAATCCAATCTATCCTGAACTGCATGATGCCATGCATTATAATTCATTTATTAGCGTTTACTCAATGAGAGCCATCGATCTGTTTAGAATAATGATTTTAGCTAGCCGATCAACTTGACATGTCCACACTAAATCGTCCATCAATTTTAGAATTAGAGCTCAGAATGACGTTAATCCAATGCCCATGTTAAGCTATCTGAATTTTATATATTGCGACAAAATTTCAGACACAAAAAGATACGACAAAGCCTCTAAATAATCCAATATATCCCAAACTGCGTGCTGCCATGCATTATATTTCATTTGTTAGCCTTTACTCAATGAGAACCATTGGTCCTTTTAGAATGATCATTTTAGCTAGTCGATCAACTTGACATGTCAACACTAAATCCTCCATCACTTTATATTTAGAGCTCAGAATGACATGAATCTAACGCCCACGTTAAGCTAGCTCATTTTTTCTATAAGTTGACAAAATTCAACAATGAAACAGATACGACAAAGCCTCCAATTAATCCAATCTATCCCAAACTGCGTGATGCCATGCATTTTGCCTCATTTTGAGGTTTTAATCAATGAGCACCAATATAAGTTTAGAAGGATCATTTTAACTGGCCGTTCAACTTGACATGTCCGCATTAAGTCGACCATAACTTTTAATTTAGACCTCGGAATGACATGAATCCAACGCCCACGTTATGCTAGCTCAATTTTCTATATTGTGACAAAATTTCAGACAAATAGATACGATAAAGCCTCCTAGTAATCCAATCTATCCCAAACTACGTGATGCCATGCATTATGCTTCAGTGATATGCCTTTACTCAATGAGCACGAACGATAAGCTTAGAATGATCACTTGATATGTCCGCACTAAATCGTCCCTAACTTTTGATTTAGAGCTCAGAATGACATGAATCCAACGGCCACGTTATGCTAGCTCAATTTTCTATTCTATGAGAAAATTTCTCAGACTCAAGTAGATACGACAAAGCTTCCAAGTAATCCAATCTCTCTCAAACTGCGTGATGTCATGCATTATAATTCATTTATTAGCTTTTACTAAATGAGAACCATTGATCTGTTTAGAATGATCAACTTGACATGTCAACACTAAATCGTCCGTCAATTTAGATTTAGAGCTCTGAATGACACAAATCCAAAACCCACGTGCTAGCTCAATTTTCAATATTGTGACAAAATTTAGGAATGAAATAGATATGACAAATCCTCCAAGTAATCCAGTATGTCCCAAACTGCGTGATTCCATGCATTATGCTTCACTTATAAGCCTTTACTCAATTAACACCAATGATAAATTTAGAATGATCATTTGAACTTGCCAATCGACTTGACATGTCCGCACTAAATCCTCCATAACTTTTGATTTATAGCTCAGATTGACATGAATCCAACGCCCACGTTATGCTAGCTCAATTTTCTATACTATGACCTAATTTCAGACTCAAATAGGTACAACAAAGCTTCCAAGTAATCCAATCTATCCCAAGCTGCGTGATGCCATGCATTATAATTCATTTATTAGCCTTTACTCAATGAGAACCATTGATACTCTTAGAATGATCATTTTATCTAGTTGATCAACTTGACATGTCAACACTAAATCATCCGTCAATTTAGATTTAGAGATCAGAATGACACGAATCCAACGCCCATGCTAAACTAGCTCAATTTTCTAAATTGTGATAAAATTTAGGAATGAAATAGATACGACAAAGCCTCCAAGTAATCCATTCTATCCCAAACTGCGTGATGCCATGGATTATGCTTGTGTTTTGAAGTTTTAATCAATGAGCACCAATGATCAGTTTAGAATGAACATTTTAACTGCCCGATCAGCTTGACATGTACAGACTAAATCGTCCATAACTTTTGATTTAGGGCTCAAAATGACTTGAATCAAACGCCCACGATATGCTAGCTCAATTTTCTATACTGTGAAAAAATTTCAGACTCAAATAGATACGACAAAGCTTCCAAGTAATTCAATCTATCCCAACCTACGTGATGCCATGCATTATGCTTCACTTATAAGCCTTTCCTCAATGAGCACCAAAGATCAGCTAAGAATTATCATTTAACGTGGCCAATCAACTTGACTTGTCCGCCCTAAATCGTTCGTAAATTTTGATTTAGAGCTTAGAATAACACGAATCCAACGCCCATGTTAAGCTAGCTCAATTTTCTATATTGTGACAAAATTTAGGAATGAAATAGATACAACACAGCCTCCAAGTAATCCAATCTATCCCAAACTGCGTGATGCCATGCCTTATTATCCATTTATTAGCCTTTACTCAATGAGAGCAGACGGTCCGTTTAGAATGATTATTTTAGCTAGCCGATCAACTTGACATGTCAACACTAAATCATCCATCACTTTAGATTTAGAGCTCAGAATGACACAAATCCAACGCCCATGTTAAACTAGATCAATTTTCTATATTGTGACAAAATATAGGAATGAAATAGATACGACAAAGCCTCCAAGTAATCCAATATAACCCAAACTGCGTGATGCGATGCATTATGCTTCACTTATGAAGCTTTCATCAATAAGCACCAATGATCAGTTTAGAATGATCATTTTAACAGGTAGATCAACTTTACATTTCCGCACTAAATCATCCATAACTTTTGATTTAGAACTCAGAATTACATGAATCAAATGCCCACGATATGCTAGCTCAATTTTCTATATTGTGACAAAATTTAAGACTCAAATATATACGCAAAGCTTCCAAGAAATCCAATCTATCCCAACCTGTGTGATGCCATGCATTATGCTCACTTATAAGCCTTTACTCAATGAGCACCAATGATCCGCTTAGAATAATCATTTGAATTGGCCAATCAACTTGACATGTCCGCACTAAATCGTCCTTAACTTTTGATTTAAAGCTTAGAATAACACGAATCCAATGTCCATGTTAAGCTAGCTCAATTATCTATATTGTTACAAAATTTTGGAATGAAATAGATACGACAAAGCCTGCAAGTAATCCAATCTATCCCGAACTGCGTGATGCCATGATTTATAATTCATTTATTAGCCTTCATTCAATGAGAGCCATTGATCCATTTAGAATGATCATTTTAGCTAGCCGATAAACTTGGAATGTCAACACTAAATCATCCGTCACTTTAAATTTAGAGCTCAGAACAACACGAATCCAACGCCCATGTTAAACTAGATCAATTTTCTATATTATGATAAAAATTAGGAATGAAATAGACACGACAAAGCCTCCAAGTATTCCAATATATCCCGAACTGCGTGATGTTATGCATTATGCTTCACTTATGAGGATTTAATCAATGAGCACCAATGATCAGTTTAGAATGATCATTTTAACTGGGCGATCAACTTGATATGTCCGCACTAAATCGTCCATTACTTTTGATTTAGGTCTCAGAATGACATGAACCAAACGCCCACGATATGCTAGCTCAATTCTCTATATTGTGCAAAATTTTAGACTCAAATAGATAGGACAAAGCTACTTATAAGCCTTTACGAAATGAGCACCAATGGTCAGCGTAGAATAATCATTTGAACTGGCAAATCAACTTGATATGTCCGCACTAAAACGTCCTTAACGTTTGATTTAGAGCTTAGAGTAACACGAATCCAACGTCTATGTTAAGCTAGCTCAATTTTGTATATTGTGACAAAATTTAGGAATGAAATAGATACGACAAAGCCTCCAAGTAATCCAATCTATCCCGAACTGCGTGATGCCATGTATGATAATTTTATTTATTAGCTGTTACTCAATGAGAACCATCAATCCGTTTTGAATTATCATTTTAGCTAGCCGATCAACTTGACATGTTAACACTAAATCATCCGTAACTTTAGTCTTAGAGTTCAGAATGATACCAATCCAACGCCTATGTTAAACTAGATCAATTTTCTATATTGTGACAAAATTTAGGAATGAAATAGATACGACAAAGCCTCCAAGTAATCCAGTATATCATAAACTGCGTGATGCCTTGCATTATGTTTCACTTATGAGGATTTAATCAATGGGCACCAATGATCAGTTTAGAATTATCATTTTAACTGGTCGATCAACTTGACATGTCCGCACTAAATCGTCCATAAAGTTTGATTTAGAGCTTAGAATGACATGAATCAAACACCCACGATATGCTAGCTCACTTATCAATATTGTGACAAAATTTCAGACTCAAATAGATACGACAAAGCTTCCAAGTAATCCAATCTATCCCAACCTGCGTGATGCCATGCATTATGCTTCACTTATAAGCCTTTACTCAATGAGCACCAATGATTAGCTTAGAATAATCATTTGAACTGGTCAATCAACTTGACATGTCCACACTAAATCTTCCGTAACTTTTGATTCAGAGCTCTGAATGACATGAATCCAACGCCCACGTTATGCCAGCTCAATTTTCTACAGTACGGCAAAATTTCAAACTAAAATAGATATGAGAAAGCTTCCAATTAATCCAATGTATCCCGAACTGCGTGATGACATGCATTGTAATTCATTTATTACCTTTACTCAATGGGAAACATCGATCCGTTCAGAATGATCATTTTAGCTAGCCGATTAACTTGGGATGTCAACACTAAATCATCCGTCACTTTAGATTTAGAGCTCCGAATGACACGAATCCAACGCCCATGTTAAACTAGATCAATTTTCTATATTGACAAAAATTGGGAATGAAATAGATACGACAAAGCCTCCAAGTAATCCAATATAACCCAAACTGTGTGATGCGAGCATTATGCTTCACTTATGAAGCTTTCATCAATAAGCACCAATGATCAGTTTAGAATGATCATTTTAACAGGTAGATCAACTTTACATTTCCGCACTAAATCGTCCATAACTTTTGATTTAGAACTAGAATTACACTAATCAAATGCCCACGATATGCTAGCTCAATTTTCTATATTGTGACAAAATTTAAGACTCAAATATATACGACAAAGCTTCCAAGAAATCCAATCTATTCCAACCTGTGTGATGCCATGCATTATGCTCACTTATAAGCCTTTACTCATTGAGCACCAATGATCCGCTTAGAATAATCATTTGAATTGGCCAATCAACTTGACATGTGCGCACTAAATCGTCCGTAACTTTTGATTTAAAGCTTAGAATAACACGAATCCAATGTCCATGTTAAGCTAGCTCAATTATCTATATTGTTACAAAATTTTGGAATGAAATAGATACGACAAAGCCTGCAAGTAATCCAATCTATCCCGAACTGTGGGATGCCATGCATTATAATTCATTTATTAGCCTTTACTCAATGAGAACCATTGATCCGTTTAGAATGATCATTTTAGCTAGCCGATAAACTTGGAATGTCAACACTAAATCATCCGTCACTTTAGATTTAGAGCTCAGAACAACACGAATCCAATGCCCATGTTAAACTAGATCAATTTTCTACATTATGATAAAAATTAGGAATGAAATAGACATGACAAAGCCTCCAAGTATTCCAATATATCCCGAACTGCATGATGCTATGCATTATGCTTCACTTATGAGGATTTAATCAATGAGCACCAATGATCAGTTTAGAATGATCATTTTAACTGGGCGATCAACTTGATATGTCCGCACTAAATCGTCCATAACTTTTGATTTAGGTCTCAGAATGACATGAATGAAACGCCCACGATATGCTAGCTCAATTCTCTATATTGTGACAAAATTTTAGACTCAAATAGATAGGACAAAGCTTCCAAGTAATCAAATCTATCCCAACCTGCGTGATGTCGTGCATTATGCTTTACTTATAAGCCTTTACGAAATGAGCACCAATGATCAGTGTAGAATAATCATTTGAACTGGGAAATCAACTTGATATGTCCGCACTAAAACGTCCTTAATGTTTGATTTAGAGCTTAGAGTAACACGAATCCAACGTCTATGTTAAGCTAGCTCAATTTTGTATATTGTGACAAAATTTAGGAAAGAAATAGATACGACAAAGCCTCCAAGTAATCCAATCTATCCCGAACTGCGTGATGCCATGCCTGATAATTCATTTATTAGCCTTTACTCAATGAGAACCATAAATCCGTTTTGAATTATCATTTTAGCTAGCCGATCAACTTGACATGTTAACACTAAATCATCCATAACTTTAGTCTTAGAGCTCAAAATGATACGAATCCAACGCCTATGTTAAACTAGAGCAATTTTCTATATTGTGACAAAATTTAGGAATGAAATAGATACGACAAAGCCTCCAAGTAATCCAGTATATCCTAAACTGTGTGATACCTTGCATTATGTTTCACTTATGAGGATTAATTCAATGGGCACCAATGATCAGTTTAGAATTATCATTTTAACTGGTCGATCAACTTGAAATGTCCGCACTAAATCTTCCATAACGTTTGATTTAGAGCTTAGAATGACAGGAATCAAACGCCCACGATATGCTAGCTCACTTGCGTGATGCCATGCATTATGCTTCACTTATAAGCCTTGCGTGATGACAATATTGTAACAAAATTTCAGACTCAAATAGATACGACAAAGCTTCCAAGTAATCCAATCTATCCCAACCTGCGTGATGCCATGCATTATGCTTCACTTATAAGCCTTTACTCAATGAGCACCAATGATCAGCTTAGAATAATCATTTGAACTGGCCAATCAACTTGACATGTCCACCCTAAATCTTCCGTAACTTTTGATTTAGAGCTCTGAATGACATGAATCCAACGCCCACGTTATGCCAACTCAATTTTCTATAGTACGGCAAAATTTCAAACTAAAAAAGATATGAGAAAGCTTCCAATTAATCCAATGTATACCGAACTCCGTGATGACATGCATTGTAATTCATTTATTACCTTTACTCAATGGGAAACATCGATCCATTCAGAATGATCATTTTAGCTAGCCGATTAACTTTGGATGTAACAACACTAAATCATCCGTCACTTTAGATTTAGAGCTCCGAATGACACGAATCCAAACGCTCATGTTAAACTAGATCAATTTTCTATATTGACAAAATTTGGGAATGAAATAGATACGACAAAGCCTCCAAGTAATCCAATATATCCCAAACTGCATGATGCCAAGCATTATGCTTCACTTATGAGGATTTAATCAATGAGCACCAATGATCAGTTAAGAATAATTATTTTAAATGGCCGATCAACTTGACATGTACGCACTAAATAGTCCATAATTTTTGTTTTATAGCTCAGAATGACAGGAATCAAACGCCCATGATATGCTAGCTCAATTTCCTGTATTGTGACAAAATTTCAGACTCGAATAGATACGGTAGACTTCCAAGTAATTCAATCTATCCCAACCTGCGTGATGTCATGCATTATTCTTCACTAACAAGCCTTTACTAAATGAGCACCAATGATCAGCTTGGATTAATCATTTGAACTGGCCAATCAACTTGACATGGCCACACTAAATTGTCCATACCTTTTTATTTAGAGCTCCGAATGACATGAATCCAACGCCCACGATATGCTATCTGAATTTTCTACAGTATGGCAAAATTTCAGACTGAAATAAATACGAAAAAGCTTCCAAGTAATCCAATCTATCCCAAACTGCGTGATGCCATGTATTATAATTCATTTATTAGCCTTTACAATGAGAACCATCGATCCGTTTAGAATGACCATTTTAACTAGTCGATCAACTTGACACTTCAACACAAAATCGTCCGTCACTTTAGATTTAGAGCTCCGAATGACACGAATCCAACGCCCATGTTAAACTAGATCAATTTTCTATATTGTGACAAAATTTAGGAATGAAATAGATACGACAAAGCCTCGAAGTAATCCAATATATCCCAAACTACGTTATGCCATGCATTATGTTTCAATTATGAGGATTTAATCAATGAGCACCAATGATCAGTTTAAAATGATCATTTTAACTGGTTGATCAACTTAACATGTCCTCAATAAATTGTCCATAACATGTCCTCAACTTAACATGCATTATGCTTCACTTATATGCCTTTACTCAATGAGGACCAATGATCAGCTTAGAATAATCATTTGAACTGGCCAATCAACTTGACATGTCCGCACTAAATCGTCCGTAACTTTATTTAGAACATCCAATGCACACGTTAGATTCGATAAAACCTCCAAGTAATCCAATATATCCCAAACTGTGTGATGTCATGCATTATGCATCACTTATAAGCCTTTACTCAATGACAACCTATGATCAGCTTAGAATGATCATTTGAACTGACCAATCAACTTGACATATCTGCACTAAATCGTCCGTAACTTTTGATTTAGAGCTCAGAATGACATGAATACAACGCCCACGTTATTCTCTAGCTCAATTTTCTATACTATGACAAAATTTCAAACTCAAATAAATACGACAAATCCTCCAAGTAATCCAATCTATCCTAAACTGTGTGATGTTATGCATTAAACTTCACTTATAAGCCTTTACACAATGAGCACCTATGACCAGCTTAGAATGACCATTTGAACTGGCCAATCAACTTGACATGTGCACACAAAATCGTCCGTAACTTTTGATTTAGAGCTCAGAATGACAAGAACCCAACGCCCACGTCATACTAGCTCAATTTTCTACACTATGACGAAGTTTTAGACTCAAATAGATACGACAAAGCCTCCAAGTAATCCAATCTATCCCAAACTGCGTGATGTCTTGCATTTTGCTTCACTTATAAGCCTTTACTCAATGAGCACCAATGATCAGCTTAGAATGATCAGTTGAACTGGCCAATCAACTTGACATGTGCACACGAAATCATCCTTAACTTTTGATTTAGAACTAAGAATGATATGAATCCAACGCCCACGTCATGCTAGCTCAATTTTCTATACTATGGCAAAATTTCAGATTCAAATAGAAACGACAAAGCCTTCAAGCAATACAACCTATCCCAGACTACGTGATGTCATGTATTATGCTTCACGTATAAGCCTTTACTCAATGAGCACCAATGATCAGATTAGAATGATCATTTGAACTGGCCAATCAACTTGACATGTCCACACTAAATCGTCCGCAACTTTGATTTAGAGCTAAGAATGACATGAATTTAATTTCCACGTAATGCTAGCTCAATTTTCTATACAATGACAAACTTTTAGATTCAAATAGATACCACAAAGCATCCAATTAATCCAATCTATCGCAAACTGAGTGATGCCATGCATTATGCTTCTCTTATAAGCCTTTACTCAATGAGCACCTATGATCAGCTTAGAATAATCATTTGAACTGACCAATCAACTTGATATGTGTGCACTAAATCGTCGGTAACTTTTGATTTATAGCTCTGAATGACATGAAACCAACGCCAACGTTATGCTAGCTCAATTTTCTATACAATGACAAACTCTCAGATTCAAATAGATACGACAAAGCATCCAATTATTCCAATCTATCCCAAAGTGCGTGATGTCATGTATTATGCTTTACTTATAAGCATTTACTCAATGAGCACCAATGATCAGCTCAGAATGATCATTTGAACTGACCAGTCAACTTGACATGACCGCACTAAATCGTTCGTATCTATTGATTTAGATCTCAGAATGACAGAATCAAATGACCACGTTATGCTAGCTCAATTTTCTATATTGTGACAAAATTTCGGACTCAAATATATATGACAAAGCCTCCAAGTAATCCAATCTATCCAAAACTATGTCATGCTATGCATTATACTTCACTTATAAGCCTTTACTCAATGAGCACCAATGATCAGCTTAAAATGATCATTTGAACTGACCAATCAACTTGATATGTACGCAGCAAATCGTCTGTAACTTTTGATTTAGAGCTCCGAATGGCATGAATCCAATGCCCACGTTGTGCTATCTCAATTTTCTATATTGTGACAAAATTTCAGACTCATAGATATGGCAAAGCCTCGAAGTAATCCAATCTATCACAAACAACGTGATGCCATGCATTGTTATTCACTTTACGCCTTTACTCAATGACCACCAATGATCAGCTTAGAATGATCATTTGAACTGACCAACCAACTTGACATGTACGCACTAAATCTTCCGTTTGTTTTGATTGATAGCTTAGAATATCATGAATCCACAGCTCTCATTATGGCAGCTCAATTTTCTATACTGTGACTAAATCTCAGACTCAAATATATAAGACAAAGCCTCCAAGTAATATAATCTATCCCAAACTGCGTGATGCCATGGATTATGCTTCACTTATAAGCCTTTACTCAATGAGCACCAATGATCAGCTTAGAATGATCAGTTGAACTGGCCAATCAACTTGACAACTACGCACTAAATCTTCCGTAACTTTTGATCTAGAGCTCGAAATGACATGAATCCAATGCCCACGTAATGCTAGCCCAATTTTCTATACAATGAAAAATTTGCAGACTCAAATAGATTCGATAAAACCTCCAAGTAATCCAATATATCCCAAACTGTGTGATGTCATGATTTATGCATCACTTATAAGCCTTTCCTCAATGACCACCTATGATCAGCTTAGAATGATCATTTGAACTGACCAATCAACGTGACATATCCGCACTAAATCGTCCGTAACTTTTGATTTAGAGCTCAGAATGACATGAATACAACGCCCACGTTATTCTAGCTCAATTTTCTATACTATGACAAAATCTCAAACTCAAATAGATACGACAAATCCTCCAAGTAATCCAATCTATCCCAAACTGCGTGATGTTATGCATTAAGCTTCACTTATAAGCCTTTACACAATGAGCACCTATGATCAGCTTAGAATGATCATTTGAACTGGCCAATCAACTTGACATGTGCACACAAAATCGTCCGTAACTTTTGATTTAGAGCTCAGAATGCCAAGAATCCAACGCCCACGTCATGCTAGCTCAATTTCTATACTATGTCGAAGTTTTAGACTCAAATATATACGACAAAGCCTCCAAGTAATCCAATCTATCCCAAACTGCGTGATGTCTTGCATTTTGCTTCACTTATAAGCCTTTACTCAATGAGCACAAACGATCAGCTTAGAATGATCAGTTGAACTGGCCACTTTTGATTTAGAGCTCAGAATGACAAGAATCCAACGCCCACGTCATGCTAGCTCAATTTTCTATACTATGACGAAGTTTTAGACTCAAATAGATACGACAAAGCCTCCAAGTAATCTAATCTATCCCAAACTAAGTGATGTCTTGCATTTTGCTTCACTTAAAAGCCTTTACTCAATAAGCACCAATGATCAGTTGAACTGGCCAATCAACTTGACATGTGCGCACAAAAATCGTCCTTAACTTTTGATTTAGAACTAAGAATGACATGAATCCAAAGCCCACGTCATGCTAGCTCAATTTTCTATACTATGACAAAATTTCAGATTCAAATAGAAACGACAAAGCCTTCAAGTAATACAACCTATCCCAGACTACGTGATGTCATGCATTATGCTTCACGTATAAGCCTTTACTCAATGAGCACCACTGATCAGATTAGAATTATCATTTGAACTTACCAATCAACTTGATATGTGTGCACTAAATCGTCGGTAACTTTTGATTTATAGCTCAGAATGACATGAAACCAACGCCAACGTTATGCTAGCTCAATTTTCTATACAATGACAAACTTTCAGATTCAAATAGATACGACAAAGCACCCAATTAATCCAATCTATCCCGAAGTGCGTGATGTCATATATTATGCTTCACTTATAAGCATTTACTCAATGAGCACCAATGATCAGCTTAGAATGATTATTTGAACTGACCAGTCAACTTGACATGACCGCACTAAATCTTCCGTATCTATTAATTTAGATCTCAGAATGACAAGAATCAAATGACCACGGTATGCTAGCTCAATTTTCTATATTGTGACAAAATTTCGGCTTCAAATATATACGACAAAGTCTCCAAGTAATCCAATCTATCCAAAACTATGTGATGCTATGCATTATACTTCACTTATAAGCCTTTACTCAATGATCACCAATGATCAGCCTAAAATGATCATTTGAACTGACCAATCAACTTGATATGTACGCAGCAAATCATCTGTAACTTTTTATTTAGAGCTCCGAATGGCATGAATCCAATGCCCACGTTGTGCTATCTCAATTTTCTATATTGTGACAAAATTTCAGACTCATAGATGTGGCAAAGCCTCGAAGTAATCCAATCTATCACAAACTACGTGATGCCATGCATTGTGATTCACTTATACGCCTTTACCCAATGACCACCAATGATCAGCTTAGAATGATCATTTGAACTAACCAACCAACTTGACATGTACGCACTAAATCTTCCGTTTGTTTTGATTTATAGCTTAGAATATCATGAATCCACAGCCCACGTTATGGCAGCTCAATTTTCTATACTGTGACTAAATCTCATACTCAAATAGATACGACAAAGCCTCCAAGTAATCCAATTATCCCAAACTGCTAGATGTCTTGCATTTTGCTTCACTTATAAGCCTTTACTCAATGAGCACCAATGATCAGCTTAGAATGATCAGTTGAACTGGCCAATCTACTTGACATGTGCGCACAAAATCATCCTAAACTTTTGATTTAGAACTAAGAATGACATGGATCCAATGCCCACGTCATGCTAGCTCAATTTTCTATACTATGACAAAATTTCAGATTCAAATAGAAACGACAAAGCCGTCAAGTAATACAACCTATCCCAGACTACGTGATGTCATGCATTATGCTTCACGTCTAAGCCTTTACTCAATAACCACCAATGATCAGATTAGAATGATCATTTCAACTGGCCAATCAACTTGACATGTCCGCACTAAATCGTCCGTGACTTTTGATTTAGAGCTAAGAATGACATGAATCCAATGCCCACGTAATACTAGCTCAATTTACTATACAATGACAAACTTTCAGATTCAAATAGATACCACAAAGCATCCACTTAATCCAATCTATCCCAAAGTGCGCGATGTCATGTATTATGCTTCACTTATAAGCATTTACTCAATGAGCACCAATGATCAGCTTAGAATGATCATTTGAACTGACCAGTCAACTTGACATGACCGCACTAAATCTTCCGTATCTATTGATTTAGATCTCAGAATGACAAGAATCAAATGACCACGTTATGCTAGCTCAATTTTCTATATTGTGACAAAATTTCGGCCTCAAATATATACGACAAAGCCTCCAAGTAATCCAATCTATCCAAAACTATGTGATGCTATGCATTATATTTCACTTATAAGCCTTCACTCAATGATCACCAATGATCAGCTTAAAATGATCAATTGAACTGACCAATCAACTTGATATGTACGCAGCAAATCATCTGTAACTTTTGATTTAGAGCTCCGAATGGCATGAATCCAATGCCCACGTTGTGCTATCTCAATTTTCTATATTGTGACAAAATTTCAGACTCATAGATATGGCAAAGCCTCGAAATAATCCAATCTATCACAAACTACGTGATGCCATGCATTGTGATTCACTTATACGCCTTTACTCAATGACCACCAATGATCAGCTTAGAATGATCATTTGAACTGACCAACCAACTTGACATGTATGCACTAAATCTTCCGTTTGTTTTGATTTATAGCTTAGAATATCATGAATCCACAGCCCACGTTATGGCAGCTCAATTTTCTATACTGTCACTAAATCTCAGACTCAAATATATAAGACAAAGCCTCCAAGTAATATAATCTATCCCAAACTGCGTGATGCCATGGATTATGCTTCACTTAGAAGCCTTTACTCAATGAGCACCAATGATCAGCTTAGAATGATCAGTTGAACTGGCCAATCAACTTGACATCTACGCACTAAATCGTCCGTAAATTTTGATTTAGAGCTTGAAATGACATGAATCCAATGCCCACTTAATGCTAGCCCAATTTTCTATACAATGACAAATTTTCATACTCAAATACATTCGATAAAACCTCCAAGTAATCCAATATATCCCAAACTGTGTGATGTCATGCATTATGCATCACCTATAAGCCTTTACTCAATGACCACCTATGATCAGCTTAGAATGATCATTTGAACTGACCAATCAACTTGACATATCCGCACTAAATCGTCCGTAACTTTTGATTTAGAGCTCAGAATGACATGAATACAACGCCCACGTTATTCTAGCTCAATTTTCTATACTATGACAAAATTTCAAACTCAAATAGATACGACAAATCCTCCAAGTAATCCAATCTATCCCAAACTGCGTGATGTTATGCATTAAACTTCACTTATAAGCCTTTACACAATGAGCACCTATGATCAGCTTAGAATGATCATTTGAACTGGCCAATCAACTTGACATGTGCACACAAAATCGTCTGTAACTTTTGATTTAGAGCTCAGAATGACAAGAATCCAACGCCCACGTCATGCTAGCTCAATTTTCTATACTATGACGAAGTTTTAGACTCAAATAGATACGACAAAGCCTCCAAGTAATCCAATCTATCCCAAACTACGTGATGTCTTGCATTTTGCTTCACTTAAAAGCCTTTACTCAATAAGCACCAATGATCAGTTGAACTGGCCAATCAACTTGACATGTGCGCACAAAAATCGTCCTTAACTTTTGATTTAGAACTAAGAATAGAATCCAAACGTATGCTAGCTCAATTTTCTAACTTTGACAAAATTTCAGATTCAAATAGAAACGACAAAGCCTTCAAGTAATACAACCTATCCCAGACTACGTGATGTCATGCATTATGCTTCACGTATAAGCCTTTACTCAATGAGATCCAATGATCATATTAGAATGATCATTTGAACTGGCCAATCAACTTGACATGTCCGTAGTAAATCGTTCGTAACCTTTGATTCAGAGCTAAGAATGACATGAATCCAATGCCCACGTAATGCTAGCTCAATTTTCTATACGATGACAAACTTTCAGATTCAAATAGATACCACAAAGCATCCAATTAATCCAATCTATCCCAAACTGCGTGATGCCATGCATTATGCTTCACTTATAAGCCTTTACTCAATGAGCACGTATGATCAGCGCAGAATTATCATTTGAACTGACCAATCAACTTGATATGTGTGCACTAAATCGTCGGTAAGCTAAGAATGACATGAATCCAATGCCCACGTAATGCTAGCTCAATTTTCTANCACGTCATGCTAGCTCAATTTTCTATACTATGACAAAATTTCAGATTCAAATAGAAACGACAAAGCCTACAATCATTACAACCTATCCCAGACTACGTGATGTCATGCATTATGCTTCACAGCCTTTACTCAATGAGCACCAATGATCAGATTAGAATTATCATTTGAACTGGCCAATCAACTTGACATTTCCGCACTAAATCGTCCGTAACTTTTGATTTAGAGCTAAGAATGACATGAATCCAATGCCCACATAATGCTTGCTCAATTTTCTATACAGTGACAAACTTTCAGATTCAAATAGATACCACAAAGCATCCAATTAATCCAATCTATCCCAAACTGCATGATGCCATGATTTATGCATCACTTATAAGCCTTTACTCAATGAGCACCTATGATCAGCTTAGAATTATAATTTGAACTGACCAACCAACTTGATATGTGTGCACTAAATCGTCGGTAACTTTTGATTTATAGCTCAGAATGACATGAAACCAACGCCAACGTTATGCTAGCTCAATTTTCTATACAATGACAAAACTTTCAGATTCAAATAGATACGACAAAGCATCCAATTAATCCAATCTATCCCGAAGTGCGTGATGTCATGTATTATGCTTCACTTATAAGCATTTAGTCAATGAGCACCAATGATCAGCTTAGAATGATCATTTGAACTGACCAGTCAACTTGACATGACCGCACTAAATCGTCCGTATCTATTGATTTAGATCTCATAATGACAAGAATCAAATGACCACGTTATGCTAGCTCAATTTTCTATATTGTGACAAAAATTTCGGCCTCAAATATATACGACAAAGCCTCCAAGTAATCCAATCTATCCAAAACTATGTGATGCTATGCATTATACTTCACTTATAACCCTTTACTCAATGAGCACCAATGATCAGCTTAAAATGATCATTTGAACTGACCAATCAACTTGATATGTACGCAGCAAATCGTCTGTAACTTTTGATTTAGAGCTCCAAATGGCATGAATCCAATGCCCACGTTGTGCTATCTCAATTTTCTATATTGTGACAAAATTTCAGACTCAGAGATATGGCAAAGCCTCGAAGTAATCCAATCTATCACAAACTACGTGATGCCATGCATTGTGATTCACTTATATGCCATTACTCAATGACCACCAATGATCAGCTTAAAATGATCATTTGAACTGACCAACCAACTTGAGATGTACGCACTAAATCTTCCATTTGTTTTGATTTATAGCTTAGAATATCATGAATCCACAGCCCATGTTATGGCAGCTCAATTTTCTATACTGTGACTAAATCGCAGACTCAAATATATAAGACAAAGCCTCCAAGTAATATAATATATCACAAACTGTGTGATGCCATGGATTATGCATCATTTATAAGCCTTTACTCAATGAGCACCAACAATCAGCTTAGAATGATCAGTTGAACTGGCCAATCAACTTGACATCTACGCACTAAATCGTCCGTAACTTTTGATTTAGAGCTCGAAATGACATGAATCCAATGCCCACGTAATGCTAGCCCAATTTTCTATACAATGACAAATTTTCATTCTCAAATACATTCGATAAAACCTCCAAGTAATCCAATATATCCCAAACTGTGTGATGTCATGCATTATGCATCACGTATAAGCCTTTACTCAATGACCACCTATGAACAGCTTAGAATGATCATTTGAATTGACCAATCAACTTGACAAATCCGCACAAAATCGTCCGTAACTTTTGATTTAGAGCTCAGAATGACATGAATACAACGGCCACGTTATTCTAGCTCAATTTTCTATACTATGACAAAATTTCAAACTCAAATAGATACGACAAATCCTACAAGTAATCCAATCTATCCCAAACTGCGTGATGTTATGCATTAAACTTCACTTATAATCCTTTACACAATGAGCACCTATGATCAGCTTAGAATGATCATTTGAACTGGCCAATCAACTTGACATGTGCACACAAAATCGTCTGTAACTTTTGATTTAGAGCTCAGAATGACAAGAATCCAACGCCCACGTCATGCTAGCTTAATTTTCTATACTATGACGAAGTTTTAGACTCAAATAGATACGACAAAGCCTCCAAGTAATCCAATCGATCCCAAACTATGTGATATCTTGCATTTTGCTTCACTTAAAAGCCTTTACTCAATAAGCACCAATGATCAGTTGAACTGGCCAATCAACTTGACATGTGCGCACAAAAATCGTCCTTAACTTTTGATTTAGAACTAAGAATGACATGAATCCAACGCCCACGTCATGCTAGCTCAATTTTCTATACTATGACAAAATTTCAGATTCAAATAGAAACGACAAAGCCTACAATCATTACAACCTATCCCAGACTACGTGATGTCATGCATTATGCTTCACATATAAGCCTTTACTCAATGAGATCCAATGATCATATTAGAATGATCATTTGAACTGGCCAATCAACTTGACATGTCCGTACTAAATCGTTCGTAATTTTTTGATTTAGAGCTAAGAATGACATGAATCCAATGCCCACGTAATGCCAGCTCAATTTTCTATACAATGACAAACTTTCAGATTCAAATAGATACCACAAAGCATCCAATTAATCCAATCTATCCCAAACTGCGTGATGCCATGCATTATGCTTCACTTATAAGCCTTTACTCAATGAGCACCTATGATCAGCTTAGAATTATCATTTGAACTCACCAATCAACTTGATATGTGTGCACTAAATCGTCGGTAACTTTTGATTTATAGCTCAGAATGACATGAAACCAACGCCAACGTTATGCTAGCTCAAGTTTCTATACAATGACAAACTTTCAGATCCAAATAGATACGACAAAGCATCCAATTAATCCAATCTATCCCGAAGTGCGTGATGTCATGTATTATGCTTCACTTATAAGCATTTACTCAATGAGCACCAATGATCAGCTTAGAATGATCATTTGAACTGACCAGTCAACTTGACATGACCGCACTAAATCGTCTGTATCTATTGATTTAGATCTCAGAAGGACAAGAATCAAATGACCACGTTATGCTAGCTCAATTTTCTATATTGTGACAAAATTTCGGCCTCAAATATATACGACAAAGCCTCCAAGTAATCCAATCTATCCAAAACTATGTGATGCTATGCATTATACTTCACTTATAAGCCTTTACTCAATGAGCACCAGTGATCAGCTTAAAATGATCATTTGAACTGACCAATCAACTTGATATGTACGCACCAAATCGTCTGTAACTTTTGATTTAGAGCTCCGAATGGCATGAATCCAATGCCCATGTTGTGCTATCTCAATTTTCTATATTGTGACAAAATTTCAGACTCATAGATATGGCAAAGCCTCGAAGTAATCCAATCTATCACAAACTACACGATGCCATGCATTGTGATTCACTTATACGCCTTTACTCAATGACCACCAATGATCAGCTTAGAATGATCATTTGAACTGACCAACCAACTTGACATGTACACACTAAATCTTCCGTTTGTTTTTATTTATAGCTTAGAATATCATGAATCCACAGCCCATGTTATGGCAGCTCAATTTTCTATACAGTGACTAAATCTCAGACTCAAATATATAAGACAAAGCCTCCAAGTAATATAATCTATCCCAAACTGCGTGATGCCATGGATTATGCTTCACTTATAAGCCTTTACTCAATGAGCACCAATGATGAGCTTAGAATGATCAGTTGAACTGGCCAATCAACTTGACATCTACGCACTAAATCGTCCGTAACTTTTGATTTAGAGCTCGAAATGACATGAATCCAATGCCCACGTAATGCTAGCCCAATTTCCTATACAATGACAAATTTTCTTACTCAATAGATTCGATAAAACATCCAAGTAATCCAATATATCCCAAACTGTGTGATGTCATGCATTATGCATCACTTATAAGCCTTTACTCAATGACCACCTATGATCAGCTTAGAATGATCATTTGAACTGACCAATCAACTTGACATATCCGCACTAAATCATCCATAACTTTTGATTTAGAGCTCAGAATTACATGAATACAATGCCCACGTTATTCTAGCTCAATTTTCTATACTATGACAAAATTTCAAACTCAAATAGATACGACAAATGCTCCAAGTAATCCAATCTATCCCAAACTGTGTGATGCTATGCATTAAACTTCACTTATAAGCCTTTACACAATGAGCACCTATGATCAGCTTAGAATGATCATTTGAACTGGCCAATCAACTTGACATGTGCACAAAAAATTGTCCGTAACTTTTGATATAAAGCTCAGAATGACATCAATCAAACGCCCACATCATGCTAGCTCAATTTTCTATACTATGACGAAGTTTTAGACTCAAATAGGTACGACAATGCCTCCAAGTAATCCAAATATATGCCAAACTGCGTGATGTCTTGCATTTTGCTTCCCTTATAAGCCTTTACTCAATGAGCACCAATGATCAGCTTAGAATGATCAGTTGAACTTGCCAATCAACTTGACATGTGCGCACAAAATCGTCCTTAACTTTTGATTTAGAACTAAGAATGACATGAATCCAACCCCACGTCATGCTAGCTCAATTTTCTCTACTATGGCAAAATTTTAGATTCAAATAGAAACGACAAAGCATTCAAGTAATACAACCTATACCAGACTACGTGATGTCATGCATAATGCTTCACTTATAAGCCTTTACTCAATGAGCACCAATGATCAGATTAGAATGAGCATTTGAACGGGCCAATCAACTTGACATATCCGCACTAAATCATCCGTAACTTTTGATTTAGAGCTAAGAATGACATGAATCCAATGCCCATGTAATGCTAGCTCAATTTTCTATACAATGACAAATTTTCAGATTCAAATAGATACCACAAAGCATCCAATTAATCGAATCTATCCCAAACTGCATGATGCCATGCATTATGCTTCACTTATAAGCCTTTACGCAATGAGCACCTATGATCAGCTTAGGATTATCATTTGAACTGACCAATCAACTTTATATGTGTGCACTAAATCGTCGGTAACTTTTGATTTATAGCTCAAAATGACATGAAACCAACGCCAACGTTATGCTAGCTCAATTTTCGATACAATGAAAAACTTTCAGATTCAAATAGATACGACAAAGCATCCAATTAGTCCAATCTATCCCGATGTGTGTTATGTCATGTCTTATGTTTCACTTAGAAGCATTTACTCAATGAGAACCAATGGTCAGCTTAGAATGATCATTTGAACTGACCGGTCAACTTGACATGACCGCATTAAATCGTCCGTATCTGTTGATTTAGATCTAAGAATGACAAGAATCAAATGACCTTGTTATGCTAGCTCAATTTTCTATACTGTGACAAAATTTCCGCCTCAAATATATACGACAAAGCCTCTAAGTAGTCCAATCTATCCAAAACTATGTGATGCTATGCATTATACTTCACTTATAAGCCTTTAATCAATGAGCACGAATTATCAGCTTAAAATGATCATTTGAACTGACCAATCAAATTGATATGTATGCAGTAAATCGTCTGTAACTTTTGATTTAGAGCTCCGAATGGCATGAATCCAATGCCCATGTTGTGCTATCTCAATTTTCTATATTGTGACAAAATTTCAAACTCATAGATATGACACAGACTCGAAGTAATCCAATCTATTAAAAACTACGTGATGCCATGCATTGTGATTCACTTATACGCCTTTACTCAATGACCACCAATGATCAGCTTAGAATGATCATTTGAACTGACCAACCAACTTGACATGTACGGACTAACTCTTCTGTTTGTTTTGATTTATAGCTTAGAATATCCTGAACCACAGCCCACGTTATGGCAGCTCAATTTTCTATACTATGGCTAAATCTCAGACTCAAATATATAAGACAAAGCCTCCAAGTAATATAACCTATCCCAAACTGCATGATGCCATGGATTATGCTTCACTTATAAGCCTTTACTCAATGAGCACCAATGATCAGCTTAGAATGATCAGTTGAACTGGCCAATCAACTTGACATCTACGCACTAAATCGTCCGTAACTTTTGATTTAGAGCTCGAAATGACATGAATCCAACGCCCACGTAATGCTAGCCAAATTTTCTATACAATGACAAATTTTCAGACTCAAATAGATTCGATAAAACCTCCAAGTAATCCAAAATATCCCAAACTGTGTGATGTCATGCATTATGCATCACTTATAAGCCTTTACTCACTGACCACCTATGATCAGTTTAGAATGATCATTTGAACTAATAAATCAACTTGACAAATCTGCACTACATCGTCCGTAACTTTTGATTTAGAGCTCAGAATGACATGAATACAACGCACACGTTATTCTAGCTCAATTTTCTATACTATGACAAAATTTCAAACTCAAATAGATACGAAAAATCCTCCAAGTAATCCAATCTATCCCAAACTGTGTGATGTTATTCGTTAAGCTTCACTTATAAGCCTTTACACAATGAGCACCTATGATCAGCTTAGAATGATCATTTGAACTGGCCAATCAACTTGACATGTGCACACAAAATCGTCCGTATTTTTTTATTTAGAGCTCAGAATGACAAGAATCCAACGCCCACGTCATGCTAGCTCAAGTTTCTATACTATGACGAAGTTTTAGACTCAAATAGATACGACAAAGCCTCCAATATCCAATCTATCCCAAACTGCTTCATGTCTTCATTTTGCATTCACTTATAAACTTATCAATGAAACACCAATTGATAGCTTAGAATGATCAGTTGAACTGGCCAACTCAACTGAACAGTGCGCACAAATCCTCTTTAACTTTTGATTAGAACTAAAGAAAGACTGAATTCCAACCCCACGTCATGCTAGCTCAATTTTCTATACTATGGCAAAATTTGAGATTCAAATAGAAACGACAAAGCCTTCAAGTAATACAACCTATCCCAGACTACGTGATGTCATGCATTATGCTTCACGTATAAGCCTTTACTCAATGAGATCCAACGATCATATAAGAACGATCATTTGAACTGGCCAATCAACTTGACATGCCCGTACTAAATCGTTCGTAACTTTTGATTTAGAGCTAAGAATGACATGAATCCAATGCCCACGTAATGCTAGCTCAATTTTCTATACAATGACAAACTTTCATATTCAAATAGATACCACAAAGCATCCAATTAATCCAATCTATCCCAAACTGCGTGATGCCATGCATTATGCTTCACTTATAAGCCTTTACTCAATGAGCACCTATGATAAGCTTAGAACTATCATTTGAACTGACCAATCAACTTGATATATGTGCAATAAATCGTCATTAACTTTTGATTTATAGCACAGAATGACATGAAACCAACGCCAACGTTATGCTAGCTCAATTTTCTATACAATGACAAAATTTCAGATTCAAATAGATACAACAAAGCATCCAATTAATCCAATCTATCCCGAAGTGCGTTATGTGATGTATTATGCTTCACTTATATGCATTTACTCAATGAGCACCAATGATCAGCTTAGAATGATCAGCTTAGAATGATCATTTGAACTGACCAATCAACTTGACATGATCGCACTAAATCGTCCGTATCAATTGATTTAGATCTCAGAATGACAAGAATCAAATGACCACGTTATGCCAGCTCAAGTTTCTATAATGTGACAAAATTGCCGCCTCAAATATATACGACAAAGCCTCCAAGTAATCCATTCTATTCAAAACTATGTGATGCTATGCATTATACTTCATTTATAAGCATTTACTCAATGAGCACCAATAATCAGCTTAAAATGATCATTTGAACTGACCAATCAACTTGATACGTACGCAGCAAATCGTCTGTAACTTTTGATTTAGAGCTCCGAATGGCATGAATCCAATGCCCACGTTGTGCTATCTCAAATTTCTATATTGTGACAAAATTTCAGACTCATAGATATGACAAAGCCTCGAAGTAATCCAATCTATCACAAACTACGTGCTGCCATGCATTGTGATTCACTTATATGCCTTTACTCAATGACGACCAATGGTCAGCTTAGAATGATCATTTGAACTGACCAACCAACTTGATATGTACGCACTAAGTCTTCCGTATGTTTTGATTTATAGCTTACAATATCATGAATCCACAGCCCACGTTATGGCAGCTCAATTTTCAATACTGTGGCTAAATCTCAGACTCAAATATATAAGACAAAGCCTCCAAGTAATATATTCTATCCCAAACTGTGTGATGCCATGGATTATGCTTCACTTATAAGCCTTTACGGAATGAGCACCAATGATCAGCTTAGAATGATCAGTTGAACTGGCGAATCAGCTTGACATCTACGTACTAAATCGTCCGTAACTTTTGATTTAGAGCTCGAAATGACATGAATCCAATGCCCACGTAATGCTAGCCCATTATTCTATACAATGACAAATTTTCAGACTCAAATAGATTCGATAAAACCTCCAAGTAATCCAATATATCCCAAACTGTGTGATGTCATGCATTATGCATCACTTATAAGCCTTTACTCAATGACCACCTATGATCAGCTTAGAATGATCATTTGAACTGACCAATCAACTTGACACATCCGCACTAAATTGTCCGTAACTTTTTATTTAGAGTTCAGAATGACATGAATACAACGCCCACGTTATTCTAGCTCAAGTTTCTATACTATGACAAAATTTCAAACTCAAATAAATATGACAAATCCTCCAAGTAATCCAATCTATCCCAAACTGCGTGATGTTATGCATTAAGCTTCACTTATAAACCTTTGCACAATGAGCACCTATGATCAGCTTAGAATGATCATCTGAACTGGCAATCAACTTGACATGTGCACACAAAATCGTCCGTAACTTTTGATTTACAGCTCAGAATGACATGAATCCAACGCCCACGTCATGCTAGCTCAATTTTCTATACCATGACGAAGTTTTAGACTCAAATAGATACAACAAAGCCTCCAAGTAATCCAATCTATCCCAAACTGCGTGATGTCTTGCATTTTGCTTCACTTATAAGCCTTTACTAATTGAGCACCAATGATCAGCTTAGAATGATCAGTTGAACTGGCCAATCAACTTGATATGTGTGCACAAAATCGTCCTTAACCTTTGATTTAGAACTAAGAATGACATGAATCCAACGCCCACGTCATGCTAGCTCAATTTTCTATACTATGGCAAAATTTCAGATTCAAATAGAAACAACAAAAGCCATCAAGTAATACAACCTATCCCAGACTGATGTCATGCATTATGCTTCACTTAAAAGCCTTTACTCAATTAGCACCAATGATCAGATTAGAATGATCATTTGAACTGGCCAATCAACTTGACATGTCAGCACTAAATCGTCCGTAACTTTTGATTTAGAGCTAAGAATGACATGAATCCAATGCCCACGTAATGCTAGCTCAATTTTCTATACAATGACAAACTTTCAGATTCAAATAGATACCACAAAGCATCCAATTAATCCAATCTATCCCAAACTGCGTGATGTCAAGCATTATGCTTCACTTATAAGCCTTTACTCAATGAGCACCTATGATCAGCTTAGAATTATCATTTGAACTGACCAATCAACTTGATATGTGTGCACTAAATCGTCGATAACTTTTGATTTATAGCTCAGAATGACATGAAACCAACGCCAACGTTATGCTAGCTTAATTTTTCTATACAATGACAAACCTTGAGATTCAAATAGATACGACAAAGCATCCAATTAATCCAATCTATCCCGAAGTGCTTTATGTCATATATTATGCTTCACTTATAAGCATTTACTCAACGAGCACTAATGATCAGCTTAGAATGATCATTTGAACTGACCAGTCAACTTGACATGACCGCACTAAAACGTCCGTATCTATTGATTTAGATCTCAGAATGACAAGAATCAAATGACCACGTTATGCTAGCTCAATTTTCTATACTGTGACAAAATTTCCGCCTCAATTATATACAACAAAGCGTCCAAGTAATCCAATCTATCCAAAACTATGTGATGTTATGCATTATACTTCACTTATAAGCCTTTACTCAATGACCACCAATGATCAGCTTAAAATGATCATTTGAACTGACCAATCAACTTGATATGTACGCAGCAAATCGTCTGTAACTTTTGATTTAGAGCTCCGAATGGCATGAATCCAATGCCCACGTTGTGCTATCTCAATTTTCTATATTGTGACAAAATTTCAGACTCATAGATATGACAAAGCCTCGAAGTAATCCAATCTATCACAAACTAGGTGATGCCATGCATTGTGATTCACTTATATGCCTTTACTCAATGACCACCAATGATCAGCTTAGAATGATCATTTGAACTGACCAACCAACTTGACATGTACGCACTAAATCTTCCGTATGTTTTGATTTATAGCTTAGAATATCATGAATCCACAGCCCATGTTATGGCAGCTCAATTTTCTATACTGTGACTAAATCTCAGACTGAAATATATAAGACAAAGCCTCCAAGTAATATATTCTATCCTAAACTGCGTGATGCCATGGATTATGCTTCACTTATAAGCCTTTACGCAATGAGCACCAATGATCAGCTTAGAATGATCAGTTGAACTGGCCAATCAACTTGACATCTACGCACTAAATCGTCCTTAACTTTTGATTTAGAGCTCGAAATGACATGAATCCAATGCCCATGTAATGCTAGCCCAATATTCTATACAATAAAATATTTTCAGACTCAAATAGATTCGATAAAACCTCCAAGTAATCCAATATATCCCAAACTGTGTGATGTCATGCATTATGCATCACTTATAAGCCTTTACTCAATGACCACCTATGATCAGATTAGAGTGATCATTTGAACTGACCATTATCAACTTGACATATCCGCACTAAATCGTCAGTAACTTTTGATCTAGAGCTCAGAATGACATGAATACAACGCCCACGTTATTCTAGCTCAATTTTCTATACTATGACAAAATTTCAAACTCAAATAGATACGACAAATCCTCCCAGTAATCCAATCTATCCCAAACTGCGTGATGTTATGCATTAAGCTTCACTTTTAAGCCTTTACACAATGAGCACCTATGATCAGCTTAGAATGATCATTTGAACTGGCCAATCAACTTGACATGTGCACACAAAATCGTCCGTAACTTTTGATTTAGAGCTCAGAATGACATGAATCCAACGCCCAAGTCATGCTAGCTCAATTTTCTACACTATGACGAAGTTTTAGACTCAGATAGATAAAACAAAGCCTCCAAGTAATCCAATCTATCCCAAACTGCGTGATGTCTTGCATTTTGCTTCACTTATAAGCCTTTACTCAATGAGCACCAATGATCAGCTTAGAATGATCAGTTGAACTGGCCAATCAACTTAAAATGTGCGCACAAAATCGTTCTTAACTTTTGATTTAGAACTAAGAATGACATGAATCCAATGCCCACGTCATGCTAGCTCAATTTTCTATACTATGGCAAAATTTCAGATTCAAATAGAAATGACAAAGCCTTCAAGTAATACAACCTATCCCAGACTACGTGATGTGATGCATTATGCTT
>JAEVFF010000302.1:1019201-1036855 GCA_018901945.1 Pugionium dolabratum
GCTTCACTTATAAGCCTTTACGCAATGAGAACCAATGATCAGCTTAGAATGATCAGTTGAACTGACCAATCAACTTATATGTGTGCACTAAATCGTCGGTAACTTTTGATTTATAGCTCAGAATGACATGAAACCAACGCCAACGTTATGCTAGCTCAATTTTCTATACTATGGCAAAATTTCAGATTCAAATAGAAACGACAAAGCCTTCAAGTAATACAACCTATCCCAGACTACGTGATGTCATGTATTATGCTTCACGTATAAGCCTTTACTCAATGAGCACCAATGATCAGATTAGAATGATCATTTGAACTGGCCAATCAACTTGACATGTCGGCACTAAATCGTCTGTAACTTTTTACTTAGAGCTAAGAATGACATGAATCCAATGCCCACGTAATGGTAGCTCAATTTTCTATACAATGACAAACTTTCAGATTCAAATAGATACCACAAACCATCCAATTAATCCAATCTATCCCAAACTGCGTGATGCCATGCATTATGCTTCACTTATAAGCCTTTACTCAATGAGCACCTATGATCAGCTTAGAATTATCATTTGAACTGACCAATCAACTTGATATGTGTGCACTAAATCGTCGGTAACTTTTGATTTATAGCTCAGACTGACATGAAACTACGCCAACATTATGCTATCTCAATTTTCTATACAATGACAAACTTTCAGATTCAAATAGATACGACAAAGCATCCAATTAATCCAATCTATCCCGAAGTGCGTGATGTCATGTATAATGCTTCACTTATAAGCATTTAGTCAATGAGCACCAATGATCAGCTTAGAATGATCATTTAAACTGACCAGTCAACTTGACATGACCGCACTAAATCGTCCTTATCTATTGATTTAGATCTCAGAATGACAAGAATCAAATGACCACGTTATGCTAGCTCAATTTTCTATATTGTGACAAAATTTCGGCCTCAAATATATACGACAAAGTCTCCAAGTAATCCAATCCATCCAAAACTATGTGATGTTATGCATTATACTTCACTTATAAGCCTTTACTCAATGAGCACCAATGATCAGCTTAAAATGATCATTTGAACTGATCAATCAACTTGATATGTACGCAGCAAATCGTCTGTAACTTTTGATTTAGAGCTCCGAATGGCATGAATCCAATGCCCACGTTGTGCTATCTCAATTTTCTATATTGTGACAAAATTTCAGACTCATAGATATGGAAAAGCCTCGAAGTAATCCAATCTATCACAAACTACGTGATGCCATGCATTGTGATTCACTTATACGCCTTCACTCAATGACCACCAATCATCAGCTTAGAATGATCATTTGAACTGACCATCCAACTTGACATGTACGCACTAAATCTTCTGTTTGTCTTGATTTATAGCTTAGAATATCATGAATCCACAGCCCACATTATGGAAGCTCAATTTTCTATACTGTGACTAAATCCCAGACTCAAATATATAAGACAAAGCCTCCAAGTAATATAATCTATCTCAAACTGCGTGATGCCATGGATTATGCTTCACTTATAAGCCTTTACTCAATGAGCACCAATGATCAGCTTAGAATGATCAGTTGAACTGGCCAATCAACTTGACATCTACGCACTAAATCGTCCATAACTTTTTATTTAGAGCTCGAAATGACATGAATCCAATGCCCACGTAATGCTAGCCCAATTTTCTATACAATGACAAATTTTCATACTTAAATAGATTCGATAAAACCTCCAAGTAATCCAATATATCCCAAACTGTGTGATGTCATGCATTATGCATCACTTATAAGCCATTACTCAATGACCACCTATGATCAGCTTAGAATGATCATTTGAACTGACCAATAAACTTGACATATCCGCACTAAATCGTCCGTAACTTTTGATTTAGAGCTTCAGAATGACATGAATAAAACGCCCACGTTATTCTAGCTCAATTTTCTATACTATGACAAAATTTCAAACTCAAATAGATACGACAAATCCTCCAAGTAATCCAATCTATCCCAAACTGCGTGATGTTATGCATTAAACTTCACTTATAAGCCTTTACACAATGAGCACCTATGATCAGCTTAGAATGATCATTTGAACTGGCCAATCAACTTGACATGTGCACACAAAATCGTCTGTAACTTTTGATTTAGAGCTCAGAATGACAAGAATCCAACGCCCACGTCATGCTAGCTCAATTTTCTATACTATGACGAAGTTTTAGACTCAAATAGATACGACAAAGCCTCCAAGTAATCTAATCTATCCCAAACTACGTGATGTCTTGCATTTTGCTTCACTTAAAAGCCTTTACTCAATAAGCACCAATGATCAGTTGAACTGGCCAATCAACTTGACATGTGCGCACAAAAATCGTCCTTAACTTTTGATTTAGAACTAAGAATGACATGAATCCAACGCCCACGTCATGCTAGCTCAATTTTCTATACTTTGACAAAATTTCAGATTCAAATAGAAACGACAAAGCCTTCAAGTAATACAACCTATCCCAGACTACGTGATGTCATGCATTATGCTTCACGTATAAGCCTTTACTCAATGAGATCCAATGATCATATTAGAATGATCATTTGAACTGGCCAATCAACTTGACATGTCCCTAGTAAATCGTTCGTAACCTTTGATTCAGAGCTAAGAATGACATGAATCCAATGCCCACGTAATGCTAGCTCAATTTTCTATACAATGACAAACTTTCAGATTCAAATAGATACCACAAAGCATCCAATTAATCCAATCTATCCCAAACTGCGTGATGTCATGCACTATGTTTAACTTATTAGCCTTTGCTCAATGAGCACCTATGATCAGCTTAGAATTATCATTTGAACTGACCAATCAACTTAATATGTGTGCACTCAATCGTCGGTAACTTTTGATTTATAGCTCAGAATGACATGAAACCAACGCCAATGTTATGCTAGCTCAATTTTCTATACAATGACAAACTTTCATATTCAAATAGATACGACAAAGCATCCAATTAACCCAATCTATCCCGAAGTGCATTATGTCATGTATTATGCTTCACTTATAAGCATTTACTCAATGAGCACTAATGATCAGCTTAGAATGATCATTTGAACTCTCCAGTCAACTTGACATGACCGCACGAAATCGTCTGTATCTATTGATTTAGATCTCAGAATGACAAGAATCAAATGACCACGTTATGCTAGCTCAATTTTCTATACTCTGACAAAATTTCCGCCTAAAATATATACGACAAAGCCTCCAAGTAATCCAATCTATCCAAAACTACGTGATGCTATGCATTATACTTCACTTATAAGCCTTTACTCAATGAGCACCAATGATCAGCTTAAAATGATCATTTGAACTGACCAATCAACTTGATATGTACGCAGCAAATCGTCTGTAACTTTTGATTTAGAGCTCCGAATGGCATGAATCCAATGCCCACGTTGTGCTATCTCAATTTTCTATATTGTGACAAAATTTCAGACTCATAGATATGACAAAGCCTCGAAGTAATCCAATCTATCACAAACTATGTGATGCCATGCATTGTGATTCACTTATACGGCTTTACGCAATGACCACAAATGATCAGCTTAGAATGACCATTTGAACTGACCAATCAACTTGATACATACGCAGCAAATCTACTGTATGTTTTTATTTATAGCTTAGAATATCATGAATCCACAGCCCACGTTATGGCAGCTCAATTTTCTATACTCTGACTAAATCTTAAACTCAAATATATAAGACAAAGCCTCCAAGTAATATATTCTATCCCAAATTGCGTGATGCCATGGATTATGCTTCACTTATAAGCCTTTACGCAATGAGCACCAATGATCAGCTTAGAATGATCAGTTGAACTGGCCAATCAACTTGACATCTACGCACTAAATCGTCCTTAACTTTTGATTTAGAGCTCAAAATGACGTGAATCCAATGCCCACGTAATGCTAGCCCAATTTTCTATACAATGAAAAATTTTCAGACTCAAATAGATTCGAAAAAACCTCCAAGTAATCCAATATATATCAAAACTGTGTGATGTCATGCATTATGCATCACTTATAAGCCTTTACTCAATGACCACCTATGATCAGCTTAGAATGATCATTTGAACTGACCAATCAACTTGACATATCCGCACTAAATCGTCCGTAACTTTTGATTTAGAGCTCAGAATGACATGAATACAACACCCACGTTATTCTAGCTCAGTTTTCTATACTATGACAAAATTTCAAACTCAAATAGATACGACAAATCCCCCAAGTAATCCAATCTATCCCAAAACTGCGTGATGTTATGCATTAAGCTTCACTTATAAGCCTTTACACAATAAGCACCTATGATCAGCTTAGAATGATCATTTGAACTGGCCAATCAACTTGACATGTGCACACAAAATCGTCGTAACTTTTGATTTAGAGCTCAGAATGACAAGAATCCAATGCCCACGTCATGCTAGCTCAATTTTCTATACTATGATGACGTTTTAGACTCAAATTGATACGACAAAGCCTCCAAGTAATCCAATCTATCCCAAACTGCGTGATGTCTTGCATTTTGTTTCACTTATAAGCCTTTACTCAATGAGCACCAATGATCAGCTTAGAATGATCAGTTGAACTGGCCAATCAACTTGACATGTCCGCACTAAATCATCCGTAACTTTTGATTTAGAACTAAGAATGACATGAATCCAATGCCCACGTAATGCTAGCTCAATTTTCTATACAATGACAAACTTTCAGATTCAAATAGATACCACAAAGCATCCAATTAATCCAATCTATCCCAAACTGCGTGATGTCATGCATTATGCTTCACATATAAGCCTTTACTCAATGAGCACCTATGATCAGCTTAGAATATCATTTGAACTGACCAATGAACTTGATATGTGTGCACTAAATCGTCGGTAACTTTTGATTTATAGCTCAGACTGACATGAAACCAACGCCAACGTTATGCTAGCTCAATTTTCTATACAATGACAAACTTTCAGATTCAAATAGATACGACAAAGCAACCAATTAATCCAATCTATCACGAAGTGCGTGATGTCATGTATTATGCTTCACTTATAAGCATTTACTCAATGAGTACCAATGATCAGCTTAGAATGATCATTTGAACTGACCAGTCAACTTGACATGACCGCACTAAATCGTTCATATCTATTGATTTAGATCTCAGAATGACAAGAATCAAATGACCACGTTATGGTAGCTCAATTTTCTATATTGGGACAAAATTTCGGCCTCAAATATATACGACAAAGCCTCCAAGTAATCCAATCTATCCAAAACTATGTGATGCTATGCATTATAGATACGACAAATCCTCCAAGTAATACAATCTATCCCAAACTGCGTGATGTTATGTATTAAGCTTCACTTATAAGCCTTGACACAATGCGCACCTATGATCAGCTTAGAATGATCATTTGAACTGGCCAATCAAGTTGACATGTGCACACAAAATCGTCCGTAACTTTTGATTTAGAGCTCAGAATGACAAGAATCCAACGCCCTCGTCACGCTAGCTCAATTTTCTATACTATGACGAAGTTTTAGACTCAAATAGATACGACAAAGCCTCCAAGTAATCCAATCTATCCCAAACTGCGTGATGTCTTGCATTTTGCTTCTTTTATAAGCCTTTACTCAATGAGTACCAATGATCAGCTTAGAATGATCAGTTGAACTGGCCAATCAACTTGACATGTGCGCACAAAATTGTCCTTATCTTTTGATTTAGAACTAAGAATAACATGAATCCAACGCCCATGTCATGCTAGCTCAATTTTCTATACTATGGTAAAATTTCAAATTCAAATAGAAACGACAAAGCCTTCAAGTAATACAACCTATCCCAGACTACGTGATGTCATGCATTATGCTTCACGTATAAGCCTTTACTCAATGAGCACCAATGATCAGATTAGAATGATCATTTGAACTGGCCAATCAACTTGACATGTCCGCACTAAATCGTTCGTAACTTTTGATTTAGAGCTAAGAATGACATGAATCCCATGCCCACGTATTGCTAGCTCAATTTTCTATACAATGACAAACTTTCATATTCAAATAGATACCACAAAGCATCCAATTAATCCAATCTATCCCAAATTGCGTGATGCCATGCATTATGCTTCACTTATAAGCCTTTACTCAATGAGCACCTATGATCAGCGCAGAATTATCATTTGAACTGACCAATCAACTTGATATGTGTGCACTAAATCGTCGGTAACTTTTGATTTATAGCTCAGACTGACATGAAACCAACGCCAATGTTATGCTAGGTCAATTTTCTATACAATGACAAACTTTCAGATTCAAATAGATAAGACAAAGCATCCAATTAATCCAATCTATCCCGAAGTGCGTGATGTCATGTATTATGCTTCACGTATAAGCATTTACTCAATAAGCACCAATGATCAGCTTAGAATGATCATTTGAACTGACCAGTCAACTTGACATGACCGCACTAAATCGTCCGTATCTATTGATTTAGATCTCAGAATGACAAGAATCAAATGACCACGTTATGCTAGC
This sequence comes from Pugionium dolabratum, assembly GCA_018901945.1. Lineage (NCBI taxonomy): Eukaryota > Viridiplantae > Streptophyta > Magnoliopsida > Brassicales > Brassicaceae > Pugionium > Pugionium dolabratum. The sequence goes on from JAEVFF010000302.1 coordinate 1,025,776, forward strand.
TCAATTTTCTATATTCGGACAAAATTTCGGCCTCAAATATATACGACAAAGCCTCCAAGTAATCCAATCTATCCAAAACTAAGTGATGCTATGCATTATAGATACGACAAATCCTCCAAGTAATCCAATCTATCCCAAACTGCGTGATGTTATGTATTAAGCTTCACTTATAAGCCTTGACACAATGAGCACCTATGATCAGCTTAGAATGATCATTTGAACTGGCCAATCAACTTGACATGTGCACACAAAATCGTCCGTAACTTTTGTTTTAGAGCTCAGAATGACAAGAATCCAACGCCCACGTCACGCTAGCTCAATTGTCTATACTATGACGAAGTTTTAGACTCAAATAGATACGATAAAGCCTCCAAGTAATCCAATCTATCCCAAACTGCATGATATCTTGCATTTTGCTTCACTTATAAGCCTTTACTCTATGAGTACCAATGATCAGCTTAGAATGATCAGTTGAACTGGCCAATCAACTTGACATCTACGCACTAAATCGTTTGTAACTTTTGATTTAGAGCTCGGAATGACATGAATCCAATGCCCACGTAATGCTAGCCCAATTTTCTATACAATGACAAATTTTCATACTCAANAACTGGCCAATCAACTTGACATCTACGCACTAAATCGTCCGTAACTTTTGATTAAGAGCTCGAAATGACAAGAATCCAATGCCCACGTAATGCTAGCCCAATTTTCTATACAATGACAAATTTTCATACTCAAATAGATTCGATAAAACCTCCAAGTAATCTATATATCCCAAACTGTTGTCATGCATTATGCATCACTTATAAGCCTTTACTCAATGACCACCTATGATCAGCTTGGAATGATCATTTGAACTGACCAATCAACTTGACATATCCGCACTAAATCGTCCGTAACTTTTGATTTAGAGCTAAGAATGACATGAATACAACACCCACGTTATTCTAGCTCAATTTTCTATACTATGACAAAATTTCAAACTCAAATAGATACGACAAATCCTCCAAGTAATCCAATCTATCCCAAACTGTGTGATGTTATGCATTAAACTTCACTTATGAACCTTTACACAATGAGCACCTATGATTAGCTTAGAATGACCATTTGAACTGGCCAATAAACTTGACATGTGCACACAAAATCGTCCGTAACTTTTGATTTAGAGCTCAGAATGACAAGAATCCAACGCCCACGTCATGCTAGCTCAATTTTCTATACTATGACGAAGTTTTAGACTCAAATAGATACGACAAAGCCTCCAAGTAATCTAATCTATCCCAAACTAAGTGATGTCTTGCATTTTGCTTCACTTAAAAGCCTTTACTCAATAAGCACCAATGATCAGTTGAACTGGCCAATCAACTTGACATGTGCGCACAAAAATCGTCCTTAACTTTTGATTTAGAACTAAGAATGACATGAATCCAAAGCCCACGTCATGCTAGCTCAATTTTCTATACTATGACAAAATTTCAGATTCAAATAGAAACGACAAAGCCTTCAAGTAATACAACCTATCCCAGACTACGTGATGTCATGCATTATGCTTCACGTATAAGCCTTTACTCAATGAGATCCAACGATCATATAAGAATGATCATTTGAACTGGCCAATCAACTTGACATGCCCGTACTAAATCGTTCGTAACTTTTGATTTAGAGCTAAGAATGACATGAATCCAATGCCCACGTAATGCTAGCTCAATTTTCTATACAATGACAAACTTTCATATTCAAATAGATACCACAAAGCATCCAATTAATCCAATCTATCCCAAACTGCGTGATGCCATGCATTATGCTTCACTTATAAGCCTTTACTCAATGAGCACCTATGATCAGCTAAGAATTATCATTTGAACTGACCAATCAACTTGATATGTGTGCACTAAATCGTCGGTAACTTTTTATTTATAGCTCAGAATGACATGAAACCTACGCCAACGTTATGCTAGCTCAATTTTCGATACAATGAAAAACTTTCAGATTCAAATAGATACGACAAAGCAATCAATTAATCCAATCTATCCCGATGTGTGTTATGTCATGTATTATGTTTCACTTATAAGCATTTACTCAATGAGCACCAATGATCAACTTAGAATGATCATTTGAACTGACCAGTCAACTTGACATGACCGCACTAAATCGTCCGTATCTATTGATTTAGATCTAAGAATGACAAGAATCAAATGACCACGTTATGCTAGCTCAATTTTCTATACTGTGACAAAATTTCCGCCTCAAATATATACGACAAAGCCTCTAAGTAATCCAATCTATCCAAAAGTATGTGATGCTATGCATTATACTTCACTTATAAGCCTTTACTCAATGAGCACCAATGATCAGCTTAAAATGATCATTTGAACTGACCAATCAACTTGATATGTACGCAGTAAATCGTCTGTAACTTTTGATTTAGAGCTCCGAATGGCATGAATCCAATGCCCACGTTGTGCTATCTCAATTTTCTATATTGTGACAAAATTTCAAACTCATATATATGACAAAGACCTGAAGTAATCCAATCTATTAAAAACTATGTGTAGCCATGCATTGTGATTCACTTATACGCCTTTACTCAATGACCATCAATGATCAGCTTAGAATGATCATTTGAACTGACCAACCAACTTGACATGTACGCACTAAATCATCCGTTTGTTTTGATTTATAGCTTAGAATATCCTGAATCCACAGCCCACGTTATGGCAGCTCATTTTTCTATACTATGGCTAAATCTCAGACTCAAATATATAAGACAAACCCTTCAAGTTATATAATCTATCCCAAACTGCATGATGCCATGGATTATGCTTCACTTATAAGCCTTTACTCAATGAGCACCAATGATCAGCTTAGAATGATCAGTTGAACTGGCCAATCAACTTGACATCTACGCACTAAATCGTCCATACCTTTTGATTTAGAGCTCGAAATGACATGAATCCAATGGCCACGTAATGGTAGCCCAATTTTCTATGCAATGACAAATTTTCAGACTCAAATACTTCTATCAAACCTCTAAGTAATCCAATATATCCCAAACTGTGTGATGTCATGCATTATGCATCACATATAAGCTTTCACTCAATGACCACCTATGATCAGCTTAGAATGATCATTTGAACTGACCAATCAACTTGACATATCCGCACTAAATCGTCCGTAACTTTTGATTTAGAGCTCAGAATGACATGAATACAAAGCCCACGTTATTCTAGCTCAATTTTGTATACTATGACAAAATTTCAAACTCAAATAGATACGACAAATGCTCCAAGTAATCCAATCTATCCCAAACTGTGTGATGCTATGCATTAAGCTTCACTTATAAGCCTTTACACAATGAGTACCTATGATCAGCTTAGAATGATCATTTGAACTGGCCAATCAACCTGACATGTGCACACAAAATCGTCCGTAACTTTTGATTTACAGGTCAGAATGACATGAATCCAACGCCCACGTCATGCTAGCTCAATTTTCTATACTATAACGAAGTTTTAGACTCAAATAGGTACGACAAAGCCTCCAAGTAATCCTAATATGTCCCAAACAGCGTGATGCCTTGCATTTTGCTTCACTTATAAGCCTTTACTCAATGAGCACCAATGATCAGTTTAGAATGATCAGTTGAACTGGCCAATCAACTTGACATGTGCGCACAAAATCGCCCTTAACTTTTGATCTAGAACTAAGAATGACATGAATCCAACGTCCACGTCATGCTAGCTCAATTTTCTATACTATGGCAAAATTTCAGATTCAAATAGAAACGACAAAGCATTCAAGTAATACAACCTATACCAGACTACGTGATGTCACGCATTATGCTTCACTTATAAGCCTTTACTCAATGAGCACCAATGATCAGATTAGAATGATCATTTAAACGGGCCAATGAACTTGACATATCCGCACTAAATCGTCCGTAACTTTTGATTTAGAGCTAAGAATGAATGAATCCAATGCCCCGTAATGCCTAGCTCATTTTTCCTATCAAGCAAATTTTCAGATCAAATAGAATACAACAAGCATCCAATTAATCCAATCTTATCCAAAACGCGTGATGCATGCAATTATGCTTCACTTATTAAGCATTTATCTCAATGAGCACCAATGATCAGCTTAAGAAATGATCATTTGAATGACAGGCAGTCAACTTGACATGAACCGCATTAAAATCGTCCGTTCTTATTGATTTAGATCTAAGAATGACAAGGAATCAGAAATGACCACGTTAATGCTCGCATCAATTTTTCTATACTGTGAATTGAAATTTCCGCCTCAAATATATACGACAAAGCCTCTAAGTAATCCAATCTATCCAAAACTATGTGATGCTATGCATCATACTTGACTTATAAGCCTTTACTCAATGAGCACCAATGATCAGCTTAAAATGATCATTTGAACTGACCAATCAACTTGATATGTACGCAGTAAATCGTCTGTAACTTTTGATTTAGAGCTCCGAATGGCATGAATCCAATGCCCACGTTGTGCTATCTCAATTTTCTATATTGTGACAAAATTTCAAACTCATAGATATGACAAAGACTCGAAGTAATCCAATCTATTAAAAACTACGTGATGCCATGCATTGTGATTCACTTATACGCCTTTACTCAATGAACACCAATGATCAGCTTAGAATGATCATTTGAACTGACCAACCAACTTGACATGTACGCACTAAATCTTCCGTTTGTTTTGATTTATAGCTTAGAATATCCTGAATCCACAGCCCACGTTATGGCAGCTCAATTTTCTATACTATGGCTAAATCTCAGACTCAAATATATAAGACAAAGCCTCCAAGTAATATAATCTATCCTGAATCCAATGCCCACGTAATGCTAGCCCAATTTTCTATACAATGACAAATTTTCAGACTCAAATAGATTCGATAAAACCTCTAAGTAATCCAATATATCCCAAACTGTGTGATGTCATGCATTATGCATCACATATAAGCCTTTACTCAATGACCACCTATGATCAGCTTAGAATGATCATTTGAACTGACCAATCAACTTGACATATCCGCACTAAATCGTCCGTAACTTTTGATTTAGAGCTCAGAATGACATGAATACAACGCACACATTATTCTAGCTCAATTTTGTATACTATGACAAAATTCCAAACTCAAATAGATACGACAAATGCTCCAAGTAATCCAATCTATCCCAAACTGTATGATGCTATGCATTAAGCTTCACTTATAAGCCTTTACACAATGAGCACCTATGATCAGCTTAGAATGATCATTTGAACTGGCCAATCAACCTGACATGTGCACACAAAATCGTCCATTACTTTTGATTTACAGGTCAGAATTACATGAATCCAACGCCCACGTCATGGTAGCTCAATTTTCTATACTATGACGAAGTTTTAGACTCAAATAGGTACGACATAGCCTCCAAGTAATCCTAATATATCCCAAACTGCATGATGTCTTGCATTTTGCTTCACTTATAAGCCTTTACTCAATGAGCACCAATGATCAGCTTAGAATGATCAGTTGAACTGGCCAATCAACTTGACATGTGCGCACAAAATCGCCCTTAACTTTTGATTTAGAACTAAGAATGACATGAATCAAACGTCCACGTCATGCTAGCTCAATTTTCTATACTATGACAAAATTTCAGATTCAAATAGAAATGAGAAAGCATTCAAGTAATACAACCCATACCAGACTACATGATGTCATGCATTATGCTTCACTTATAAGCCTTTACTCAATGAGCACCAATGATCTGATTAGAATGATCATTTGAACGGGACAATCAACTTGACATATCCGCACTAAATCGTCCATAACTTTTGATTTAGAGCTAAGAATAAAATGAATCCAATGCCCATGTAATGCTAGCTCAATTTTCTATACAATGACAAATTTTAAGATTCAAACAGATACCACAAAGCATCCAATTAATCCAATCTATCCCAAACTGCATGATGCCATGCATTATTCTTCACTTATAAGCCTTTACGCAATGAGCACCTATGATCAGCTTAGAATTATCATTTGAACTGACCAATCAACTTGATATGTGTGCACTAAATCGTCGGTAACTTTTGATTTATAGCTCAGAATGACATGAAACCAACACCAACGTTATGCTAGCTCAATTTTCGATACAATGAAAAACTTTCAGATTCAAATAGATACGACAAAGCATCCAATTAGTCCAATCTATCCAGATGTGCATTATGTCATGTATTATGCTTCACTTATAAGCATTTACTTAATGAGCACCAATGATCAGCTTAGAATGATCATTTGAACTGGCCAGTCAACTTGACATGACCGCATTAAATCGTCCGTATCTATTGATTTAGATCTGAGAATGACAAGAATCAAATGACCATGTTACGCTAGCTCAATTTTCTATACTGTGACAAAATTTCCGCCTCAAATATATACGACAAAGCCTCCAAATAATCCAATCTATCCAAAACTATGTGATGCTATGCATTAGACTTCACTTATAAGCCTTTACTCAATGAGCACCAATGATCAGCTTAAAATGATCATTTGAACTGACCAATCAACTTGATATGTACGCAGTAAATCGTCTGTAACTTTTGAACCGAATGGCATGAATCCAATGCCCACGTTGTGCTATCTCAATCTTCGATATTGTGACAAAATTTCAAACTCATAGATATGACAAAGACTCGAAGTAATCCAATCTATCAAAAACTACGTGATGCCATGCATTGTGATTCACTTATACACCTTTACTCAATGACCACCAATGATCAGCTTAAATTGATCATTTGAACTGACCAACCAACTTGACATGTACGCACTAAATCTTCCGTTTGTTTTTATTTATAGCTTAGAATATCATGAATCCACACCCAGGTTATGGTAGCTCAATTTTCCATATTGTGACTAAATCTCAGACTCAAATATATAAGACAAAGCCTCCAGGTAATATAATCTATCCCAAACAACGTGATGCCATGGATTATACTTCAGTTATAAGCCTTTACACAATGATCACCAATGATCAGCATAGAATGATCAGTTGAACTGGCCAATCAACTTGACATCTATGCATTAAATCGTCCGTAACTTTTGATTTAGATCTCAAAATGACATGAATCCAACGCCCACGTAATGCTAGCCCAATTTTCTATACAATGACAAATTTTCAGACTAAAATTGATTCAATAAAACCTCCAAGTAATCCAATATATCCCAAACTGTGTGATGTCATGCATTATGCATCACTTATAAGCCTTTACTCACTGACCACCTATGATCAGTTTAGAATGATCATTTGAACTAATCAATCAACTTGACAAATCCGCACTAAATCGTCCGTAACTTTTGATTTAGAGCTCAGAATGACATGAATACAACGCACACGTTATTCTAGCTCAATTTTCAATACTATGACAAAATTTCAAACTCAAATAGATACGACAAATCCCACAAGTAATCCAATCTATCCCAAACTGTGTGATGTTATTCGTTAAGCTTCACTTATAAGCCTTTACACAATGAGCACCTATGATCAGCTTAGAATGATCATTTGAACTGGCCAATCAACTTGACATGTGCACATAAAATCGTCCGTAACTTTTGATTTAGAGCTCAGAATGACATGAATCCAATGCCCACGTCATGCTAGCTCAATTTTCTATACTATGACGAAGTTTTAGACTCAAATAGATACAACAAAGCCTCCAAGTAATCCAATCTATCCCAAACTGTGTGATGTCTTGCATTTTGCTTCACCTATAAGCCTTTACTCAATGAGCACCAATGATCAGCTTAGAATGATCAGTTGAATTGGCCAATCAACTTGACATGTGCGCACAAAATCATCCTTATCTTTTGATTTAGAACCAAGAATTACATGAATCCAACGCCCACGTCATGCTAGCTCAATTTTCTATTCTATGGCAAAATTTCAGATTCAAATAGAAACGACAAAGCCTTCAAGTAATAGAACCTATCCCAGACTACGTGATGTCATGCATTATGCTTCAAGTATAAGCCTTTACTCAATGAGCACCAATGATCAGATTAGAATGATCATTTGAACTGGCCAATCAGCTTGACATGTCCGCACTAAATTGTCCATAACTTTTGATTTAGAGCTAAGAAGGACATGAATCCAATGCCCACGTAATGCTAGCTCAATTTTCTATACAATGACAAACTTTCAGATTCAAATAGATACGACAAAGCATCCAATTAATCCAATCTATCCCGAAGTGTGTGATGTCATGTATTATGCTTCACTTATAAGCATTTAGTCAATGAGCACCAATGATCAGCTTAGAATGATCATTTGAACTGACCAGTCAACTTGACATGACCGCACTAAATCGTCCGTATCTATTGATTTAGATCTCAGAATGACAAGAATCAAATGACCACGTTATGCTAGCTCAATTTTCTATGCTTTGACAAAATTTCTGCCTCAAATAGATACGACAAAGCCTCCAAGTAATCCAATCCATCCAAAACTATGTGATGTTATGCATTATACTTCACTTATAAGCCTTTACTCAATGACCACCAACGATCAGCTTAAAATGATCATTTGAACTGACCAATCAACTTGATATGTACGCAGCAAATCGTCGGTAACTTTTGATTTAGAGCTCCGAATGGCATGAATCCAATGCCCACATTGTGCTATCTCAATTTTCTATATTGTGACAAAATTTCAGACTCATAGATATGGCAAAGCCTCGAATTAATCCAATCTATCACAAACTACGTGATGCCATGCATTGTGATTCACTTATACGCCTTTACTCAATGACCACCAATGATCAGCTTAGAATGATCATTTGAACTGACCAACCAACTTGACATGTACGCACTAAATCTTCCGTTTGTTTTGATTTATAGCTTAGAAATATCATGAATCCACAGCCCACGTTATGGCAGCTCAATTTTATATACTGTGACTAAAGCTCAGACTCAAATATATAAGACAAAGCCTCCAAGTAATATAATCTATCCCAAATTGTGTGATGCCATGGATTATGCTTCACTTATAAGCCTGTACTCAATGAGCACCAATGATCAGCTTAGAATGATTAGTTGAACTGGCCAATCAACTTGACATCTACGCACTAAATCGTCTGTAACTTATGATTTAGAGCTTGAAATGACATGAATCCAACGCCCACGTAATGCTAGCCCAATTTTCTATACAATGACAAATTTTCACACTCAAATAGATTCGATAAAACCTCCAAGTAATCCAATATATCCTAAACTGTGTGATGTCATGCATTATGCATCACTTATAAGCCTTTACTCAATGACCACCTATGATCAGCTTAGAATGATCATTTAAACTGACCAATCAACTTGACATATCCACACTAAATCGTCCGTAACTTTTGATTTAGAGCTCATAATGACATGAATACAACACCCACGTTATTCTAGCTCAGTTTTCTATACTATGACAAAATTTCAAACTCAAATAGATACGACAAATCCCCCAAGTAATCCAATCTATCCCAAACTGCGTGATGTTATGCATTAAGCTTCACTTATAAGCCTTTACACAATGAGCACCTCTGATCAGCTTATATTTGATCATTTGAACTGGCCAATCAACTTGATATGTGCACACAAAATCGTCCGTAACTTTTGATTTAGAGCTCAGAATGACAAGAATCCAACGCCCACGTCATGCTAGCTCAATTTTCTATACTATGACGAAGCTTTAGACTCAAATAGATACGACAAAGCCTCCAAGTAATCCAATCTATCCCAAACTGCATGATGTCTTGCATTTTGTTTCACTTATAAGCCTTTACTCAATGAGCACCAATGATCAGCTTCGAATGATCAGTTGAACTGGCTAATCAACTTGACATGTGCGCACAAAATCGTCCTTAACTTTTGATTTAGAACTAAGAATGACATGAATCCAACGCCCACGTCTTGCTAGCTCAATTTTCTATACTATGGCAAAATTTCAAATTCAAATAGAAATGACAAAGCCTTCAAGTAATACAACCTATCCGAGACTACGTGATGTCATGCATTATGCTTCACGTATAAGCCTTTACTCAATGAGCACCAATGATCAGATTAGAATGATCATTTGAACTGGCCAATCAACTTGACATGTCTGCACTAAATCGTTCGTAACTTTTGATTTAGAGCTAAGAATGACATGAATCCCATGCCCACGTATTGCTAGCTCAATTTTCTATACAATGACAAACTTTCATATTCAAATAGATACCACAAAGCATCCAATTAATCCAATCTATCCCAAATTGCGTGATGCCATGCATTATGCTTCACTTATAAGCCTTTACTCAATGAGCACCTATGATCAGCGCAGAATTATCATTTGAACTGACCAATCAACTTGATATGTGTGCACTAAATCGTCGGTAACTTTTGATTTATAGCTCAGACTGACATGAAACCAACGCCAATGTTATGCTAGGTCAATTTTCTATACAATGACAAACTTTCAGATTCAAATAGATAAGACAAAGCATCCAATTAATCCAATCTATCCCGAAGTGCGTGATGTCATGTATTATGCTTCACGTATAAGCATTTACTCAATAAGCACCAATGATCAGCTTAGAATGATCATTTGAACTGACCAGTCAACTTGACATGACCGCACTAAATCGTCCGTATCTATTGATTTAGATCTCAGAATGACAAGAATCAAATGACCACATTATGCTAGCTCAATTTTCTATATTCGGACAAAATTTCGGCCTCAAATATATACGACAAAGCATCCAAGTAATCCAATCTATCCAAAACTAAGTGATGCTATGCATTATAGATACGACAAATCCTCCAAGTAATCCAATCTATCCCAAACTGCGTGATGTTATGTATTAAGCTTCACTTATAAGCCTTGACACAATGAGCACCTATGATCAGCTTAGAATGATCATTTGAACTGGCCAATCAACTTGACATGTGCACACAAAATCGTCCGTAACTTTTGTTTTAGAGCTCAGAATGACAAGAATCCAACGCCCACGTCACGCTAGCTCAATTGTCTATACTATGACGAAGTTTTAGACT